>PVKN010041287.1:0-10577 GCA_004027915.1 Capromys pilorides
CAAAAAAAAAAAAAAAAAAGGAGAGAGATACACATGAAAATTACTCATTAAAATTTAAACCTCTTTCAGCCAGGCGTGGTAGCACATGCCTGTAATCCTAGCACTTGGGAGACTGAGGCAGGAGGATCAGTGTGAGTTTGAGACCAGCCTGCGCTACAAACTGAGCTGAACTGCATAGCGAGACCCTGTCTCAAAAAGAAAAAAAAAAATCAAACCTCTTTCATATTAAATCTTATAAATTCGGTGTGGATTGTTTTACACTGATAGAGCATTTTGATTGGGATTCATAGTTGAAAAAATAGATTTACATACTCAAATTATTTTAAGTAATTTGATATATGTAAATCTGTTGATAAATGCTGGTCCAGATGTTTGAGAAAAGGAAGGGAATTAAAGAAAAGGAGAGGAGAGAGGAGGATACATGCATGCCAATGAATGCCTTCAGTGTTGTAAATAGATTGCCTGTTCTGCCCCTAAAATTTGGTAGTGGAAATTTGGGATTTTTCCCATACCTCTTGAGTAGCTTATGTGACTTCTTTAGCCAAACAGACATGATACCCTTCTTCCAAAAATCTTTAGGTAGTTATAATTATCTTTCCCGCATGGCAGATGCTTTCTGAATTGAGCGTTTTACAATTTCCATCTCATCCTGCGATAGGGTTTATCTTAATGTTGCCCACAATGCCTGTTCACACGAAGCAGTCAGTCTATACTTGTTTAATGACTGCCCCTGCTTCCTACTGCTCATAAAACTTATCCTTTAGAGAAAGCAGAGCTGGACTAATTGGTCCTTCACCCATTTCTTCCAGGCCATAGACAAAGCCATAGCTCATCTGGTGGTGGTTGCTTATGGAAAGCTTCCTCTCCTGTGGGTGCGGCCAGCTTAGCCCAGCACGTGGAAAGGTGGGAAGGAAGGTAGTCATGGACTGACCCAGGGTCTTAGGGAAGTGACTGCTTTTATGGCTGGGAGATGTAGGGACCACGGGCCTTAGGAAGTAGCATGCTGTGTGCTGGGAAATTGAACCTTAAGTTAGTTCATGCAATAAATATGATAAAATGAGAGTAGTTACAGGCTTTAATGAGTGAACAAAAATAATTAGGAGAGTTTCAATACTTACTGATAGCTGTGAAAAAGTAAGAACATGTATAGCCTTAACAGTTAAAAATCTGAGAAATGACAATGGCTTTTGCTATGTACAGGTACCACATAGAGGGCAGAGTTGCAGCCTGCATCAACAGGGAACTTCCTCCCTCCTCTTTCTCTCCCTCCCTCCCTCCCTTCCTCCCTCCTCTTCATTTCTTTCCCTTTCTCCACTTTCCCTTCCCTCCCATAGCTTTCCCTTTCCCTTCCCCCTTTCCTTCTCCGTTCCATTCCCCTTTCCATTTTCCCTCCCCTCCTCTCTCCTCTCCTTTTCTTTAATTCCCTTCCTTTTCTCAAACATCTGGACCAGCATTTATTGACAGACTTACATGTATCAGGCAATATTCCAAGCACTTCACTTGAATTGACTCATTTAATCCTCCCAGGAATTCTAGTTACCTGACACTATAAGACATCAATTAATTTGCTCAAGCATATCTGGTAGTGTGATAGATTTGAACGGGGACATCTCATTCCAGAATCTTTTCACTTTACCACTAGGTTGATGAATAAGAATGGGTCCCTACTCTTCATGAACTTTACATTCTAGCAAGGGAGACAGACAATAAACATACAATGAAAATAAATAGCAAATATTATTTCAGAGAGTGAAAAATGATGTTATCAGATAATGAGAATGACTAACCTGGAGGGCAGTGTGATGGAGTAGCTACTTTAGCTAGATGGTCCGACATGGTGTAAGTAATCATAAGAAACCAGACCTAGAGATCACAGGAGAGCATTTTGGCAGTACTAGTTAGAAGAAATTCTAAAGCTAGGTATTAAGAATTATAGGGCCAGCCAGATAGCTCAGCACACTAAAGCACCTACTTAGGCAGAGCGCAGCAGAAAGGGTTCAGTCCCCTGTGTGCCGTGCTGGCCCTGTACTCTGAGAAGGGGTTTGAGACTGGGCATGGCGGCGCATGCCTGTAATCCCAGTGTTTGGGAGACCGAAAACAGGAGACTCACTAGAAGCCCAATCTACATAGTGAGACCCTGGAGACCTTGTCCTAAATACATTTTAAAAAATCAATAAAAGAATTATGGACGCCTTCCCACATCTCCTTTCCTGGGCTAACACACTTATCCTCTGGGTTGTATGAGTGTTAGCTGCTCTCTGCTCACAATTAGACTGGCCTCTACTAAAGAACAGCAGGGTGCCAGCCAATGTGGATGACATCAGCAGCTTGCTTCTGTGGGACCATGGGGTCATCCGGCTGAATATAGCCCAGTGGAAGCAACGCTTTTTATTGAAACCTTTTTTCCATTTTTTGTCGGGGGAGGGAAACAAAGTGGAAATAGTATCCCCCTCCCCAGCCACAGTGTGGAGAATGAACTGTGGGAGCAGAGGAGGCAGTGAGCCAACTGGGCCCTTTCAGACAAAATATGATAGTGCCTGGAACTAGAAAGGCAGTAAGTGAAAGAGGGAGTGCGAGCCGGACTTGAGAGGCTGGTTGCAGGTGGAGACAGGATTTCCTGGTAAACTGAGTAAAGTATAGCTAAGGGGCCTAGGTTTATTAAATAGTCAGCCAAGAGGGAAGTTTGATGAGAGCAGTCCTATCTCATTTTAAGTCCTGGAAACTTCTCCAATGGGCATGTGCTCAATTTCAAATTTCTGGTTTGGGGATGAACTTGAAAATTGACACACTCTTGAACTGAACTGGGACAGACTGGGGAAATAGTGGCATCTCTGGGTTGTCTTCCTCTCCGTGCAGGTCAATACATACCTGAGTACATGTGCCCCTTCTCTAACCGCTACGGTGTGGCTTTGGTTAGACCTTCCATTTAAGCTGGGAGAGGGCAATTTTTAGCTCTTTGCTTTCCTCTGCGCAGGCTATTTTGTGCAAGGCTTATTTCTACAGCCGTAGCCTTGGTTAAGCAGAGGTCAAGAAGCCACACAGCACCAGGGAGGGCAGAACTTAATATCCCTCTTGCTCTCCATCCCAGGCGGATGTGGGTGGGAGAGAAAGCGTGGAGTGACTGTGTGATTACAATTACCCTTCCCTTTGAGAGCCTGCTGGAATATGGAACAGATTGGGATATGTGGAAGCTGTGAATGCTGCAGGTCATGCAGAGAGGGGTGGTGACCGTCCCAAGGGCACAGGCCTCCCTGATTTCAGGGTGAGGCCTAGAATTAGCGGGAGGCCCTGGATGGGGAGTCCAGGCTCCTGGTGGAGACAGGGAGCTTTTCTTTTTCTCTTTTTTTCATTTTCCTTTGTTCCAAAGGCAGATCTCCCCCCTCCAGTGGGAGGGCAAGCTAAATGATAGCCAACATTTTATTAACTCTTCCCAACTTTCCCGATGTGGGGAGGGAAGTGTTAGCACCAGTGTCTTCCAGGAGAATAGCAGTCAGAAAGCTCTTTGGGATTTGGGAAGACATGATGAGGAAAGCAGATCCAGGCACTCACACTAAGAAAAGTAAGTCTGAATCACAGAGAGACGCTTAACAGACACACGAAGGCTGGAGGCACAGAACCCACATGCTCTTTTTAATTGATGGAAGGAAAGCGTTTACAGTGTGAACAATAAGTGGAAAAGAGGTCACAGCTTTTCTTGATCCATGGTGCCCAAGCCAGACGCCCCATCACTTCCTGCTTTATGAAATGCCATTGTGCCTTGACTTGCAGCCAAACTAAGTACTTAGTTTTCTGTCTCTAGGTGTACAAGCAGTGTTTGTCTAACTTTTGGTGATTTTGCTATCTGTTATCAATGCCTTGCACAGTGTAATTTTCAAGAGGACTAGAGGCAAGTGTGTAGTGTCACACACAGAGGAAGCACAGCTCTGCTGCTTTAGGTGAGAATCTGACGGTCTCTTGTCTCCTAGCATTCCTCAGAGCAGATAAAGTCATTTGCTGTTTCTAACTGCAAACCTGATATTTGCCCTTGGCCAGAATCATAAGAGAAACTTCTTAAAAGTTATGCAAAAATGATTGTCAGTTTTAGCTTCATTCTGCTTCAGTTACCTAGAGCTGGAGGAGCCAGGAGGCCCCACTGGCAGGGAGTCAGGCAGCTGGCTTAGGGTGTTCAGCAGGTGCTGGAGATGAGAATGGAGATTTAGGGGTGAGATCAGAGTAGCAATGTCATTGGGAAACATACAGTGTGGATAGGAGGTGTTGAGAAGCCTCGTAGGATAGAGCTCATGTGGTGAGCCCAGAACAGGTGGGAGTGGTATTTGGGGAGTAACCTCCACTAAAAGAGAAAAGAGAAAACACTGAAGGATGCATAAAATGCAGCAGCAGGAAAAGTTGGAGGAAAACCAACTTTTCACAGGAAACAAGGAAGCGAAGGCTTCGACTTGAGAAGTGTGAATTCATCTGGTAACGCAAACAGGGTGGCTGGCAGTCTTGGCCTTTGGATCTGGTTGGCCTCTGGAAAGATAATTTCATTTAGAGCTGATCTTTGTACATAGTATTAGGATCCAATTTCATTTCCTACATGAGCTTGTCTGCTTTTCCCAAGACCTTTCCTTGAAGAGACTGTCCCCTTTTTTAAGTACCTTGCTGAGAACGAACTGAGTATAAATATGTGAGTTCATTTTTGAATTCCCTATTCCATTCCTTTGGCCAATGTGAAATGCCTGTTTACTGAAAGCAATGAAAACAACTGAAAAAAAAAAAAAGCCTTTCTGTGCTCATGGATTGGAAAAATTAATACTGTTGAAATATATTTGTTACCAGCTGTGATCTGCAGATTCACTGTGATTCCAGTCAAAATTCCTCTCTCTCTCTCTCTCTCTCTCTCTATATATATATATATATATATATATATATATATATATATATATGACTCTGAGTTGGGTACTATGCTGTGTACTTATAATCCCAGCTATCTGAAAGCCAGGATGGAAAATTGCAAGTTTCGTTGTAGCCTGGGCAACACAGAAAGACCCTGTCTCAAAACAAAAGTTCTAACAGGCATATGGAACCACAAAAAATCTTGGCTAGCCAAGGCAATCCTGAGGAAAAATAATCAAACTGGAGACATCACAGTATCTAACTTCGAAAGGATAGCAACTGAAAAGACAATTTAAAAGGAGGGAAGGGAAGAACTAAGGGGGCTGAGACTGAAGATTAGGCATCAGTTGGCTTGACATGCTGGGTTATGTTCAGGTATCACCCTGCTCTGTGCAGGCCACAAGGAGAGACAAGGAAGTAAGAGACTAGGAGGGAGGTGGGTAGACAAGGGAAGGCTGGACTGGAGAATGGTTGATGAGGGATGATGAGGGTGTGTTTAATTTTGGATGAGGAGATTTGAAGCAGGGTGGAGGAGCTGATCAAGTCACCAGTGGGGAGAGGAAACAGGCACCCTGAACACCAAGGAAGGCCTAGTTGGTGGGAGGCAGGGGAAGGGGTTAACCTGTCCATGTGGCAGGGAGGAACACTTCTTCCAAGATGGGCGGGAAGGAAGAAAGTTTGGGGGATGATCCAAAGAAAACTTAAGGAGCTTGGGAGGAAACTTGTGGGAGTTCTCATCAGATGTTCTCAATTTTCCCAGGGAAGTAGGTGGAAAGGTCATCCTTGCAAGTGAAGGGGCCAGGGAAGAAAAAGAGTTGGAGGAGGATGAGGGTTGCGGGGAAGGGAGAAGGCTGCTGGGTGAATTCCATGGTGGGGAGTCAGTGCTTGGGAGAGATGAAAGGCGGAGCCCCGATGCCCATGCTCCCTGCCTGCTCTCTCTGCCTGGTTCTGCTCCTCTGTGATTGACGCCAACAAGGACCAGGGGTGTGTGGAAAGTTCTGGAAGGAGGGGACAACTCTGAATTGGTTTCCATAGTGGAGGGAGACTGCTCTGTGGAGGAGAGTTTCAAAGGGCTTGATCTGGGAACACAGAAGTTTGAGGGAAATAGGGGATCTGATTGGGCTCTCTGGAAAATTTCTTAGTTATTTGGAGGAGTGAGGAGAAGCAGTTATTAATCAGTGATTATGAGATTCCCCCTCTTTTTCCTTATTATATGATGGTCAGAAGTTGATTTGTAATGTAGGTCAGCTGTGTTGCTACGTCTTTTCTCCAAGAAATGATGGCTTGGGGACTTTTCAGGTTACATGTGTTTGTCCACCATTTGAAAATATGACCAATTGGATATTTTCATAGCCATAAGTATATGTTCCATGTCATCTCCACACCAGGGATGAAAGTTTTATTTGATGTCTCACTTCTCAATACATTCCTGTCCATGATCTTGACCTTCATCATGGTGAGAATTCCTCATTTCTTTCAGGATTGGGAAAAAATATTTCAGTCTGGAAATCCATCTGACAGATCTCTCTCCAAATGCACCATGGAAACAGTGATCTCTGCAGACTGGATGTGGGCCTGTGTCTCTCGGCTTGTTAGCATCGATTTACTGCAGAGAAGTCTCAAGATAGTGTTTTAAAATAACTGTGATGGCTGTGGATAACAAAGGTGAAAAAAATATCGGGACCAGTTCCATCATTTGTAGAGCCCAGTGCAAAAGGAGAATGGGAGGGCTTTGTTTAAAAATGAATGATTTCATATCAATGATAGCGCAGCCTGAGACCAAGCAGAGGACCTTTCACAGCACAGTGTTTGTGTGGGTGCTCAAGTCGCATACCCTGGAAGCTGGTCCTGGGAGCATTTCAGGGGCAGTGATGCAGGTTACAGGAGCCACACCAGACTGCGCCACCCCCTTTGCCTCTCATTATTGGGCTTTCTTTGGGATGTTTGGTCTAAACCCCCACCAGTACCTTTTTTAGTTATCTTTATGAAAAAGCTGGACCAACCCAATATATGGGGTATCAAACTATATGGTGAATGATTAAACTAAAAAAGATGATTATTGTAAAATACACATTTCCATTAATCCTCTTCAAAATACTCCCCTTTCATTTGAACATGCATCCTATCATTTTTGGCATTTCCTGAAGCAGTTCCAGAAGTTCTCTTTCTGAGTGTTTTTATGATGTCTGACAAAGAAAAAAAAAATCAGTGAGGTCTGTTGCTGAGTATCCAGTGTCATCCAACAAAAAGGCAGACTCATAAAAACATGATGGCATGTTCTCATCCACTTATTCAGTGGACCTGAAACTGTATTTCTGCCTCTTCCCCAAAGTCAAAATGATCATGAAAGGTGCACATTTTGAAATGAGGCAGGCCACTGAGGCAGCCATGACAGAGAAGCTAAAGAGACTTTGCTAGCGATGGATGATTTATTCCACCATTGTCATCTGCTGCCCTATGACCCCATGGAGAGGGGGCTGTGAGTGGCTTAGTGAGATGGGCAGAACTAAGCAGGCATCACCCTGGGAGCTATGTGCCTGTATGGGTCACCTGTTGGCTCCTAAGGCATTTTTATTTTTTTGCCTCAAAGTCACTTCTTCCAGAACTTTCTACAGGGCTTGTCTCTTTTTGATTCTTTGAAAACAACAAACTGGTAGCTGAAGCGGCTGCCCAAGTTAGGGGGATCTTATCAGAAGGAAAGCGTCCCATTAACTATTGGGTAGCACCCAAGTAGGAGTAAATGCGTGTTCAGTTTGTGACTTGATTCGCTGTAGACACCCTGCCTCCCTCTGCTTTCAGCTGTGTGGAATGCTCAGCTCCTGCTATGAAGTTCTGGCTTCCATGATTAGCAGGCTGTAAATCCTATCTAACTTAAAAAGTTTGGGAGTGAGGGAAGGGTCCACTGTCAGGAAAGCCCTTTTGCAGCTACCCTGGGAAACGCATCGGGGTTGTGTCCCACCAGAATGGCAAGGAGGCAGCGGGGATTTGAAGCTCAAGCAAGATCACACTTTTTTTTTTTTTGTTTTCAAACTAAGTTTACCTTTATAAGTTAGCTATACACAGTGATCACATTCATCACAGGGAATCTGCCATGGCATGATATTTCGTGGCTCTTCTTTTCTTTCCAGTCCCCTTCTTTCCCTTGGAACTTTCTTCTTTTCCTCACTTACAAAAATCTCTGTTTTCATTCTATCCTTTTTACATTTCCCTTCCTTCCTTTCTTCCTCCCTCTTTTCTAGTCAACCCTCTCATTGGAACAATTTCTAGTTCACCATGTCTATTGTACATTCTGGTTCTCATTTACATGTTCAGTGTCTCACACAAGAGCGACAATGTGATATGTATACACATTTGTCTGATTTCTTTCACTTAAGAGTATGGCAACAAGGTATTTTTATATAATGGAATACTACTTAACCTTAAAGAAGAATAATTTTGAGACATTTCTCAGACCATGGGTTTGAACACTAGAAGCTTACTAAGCTTAGATGGGAAAACTGTGCAAAATCAGAAGGAATAATGAAACCCAGGTAAAGAAAAGGAGATCTGTGGGAGGCGAAAACCATCACAGAAAGCTGAAACTTTGAGCCTGTCTGAAGCAACTTAGTGAGGCCCCGTTTCAAAATGAAAATATACAAGGGCTGTGAATGTATCTCAGTCCATGGTCTTTGGTTCAGTCCTCAGTACTGAAGAATAATTCTGGATGAAGAGCATGAAAAGTCAAAACGATATAACTCTCTTGTTCTGAAGAGGAAATTTATGCATTTTCTGTTTTCAGTCAAAGAAATAAACTCTTTAAGGGTCAACGCTGTTTATTCTAGCCTAGAACTTTCTGTAGCACATGGCACCACTAACATGTGTTTCTCTCTTTATTATTGAAGCATCATTTATACACAATGAAATGTACACATTTTAATACTACAACTCAGTGGATTTCTGCGTGTTTCTACCTGTATAACTCTACCTGGATCCAGATGTGGAACATGTCTGCTCCTCTAGAAAGCCATTTGGACTCCTCAGCCCAAAGGCAACTATTGTCTGACTTCTCTCCCTCCTGTGATACTGTTGCCTTGCCTTGCATAAAATCAGTTTCTTCCCTTTTACATCCACTTTATCTTGTGTATTGTTATGTCAAGAGACTCTTCCATGTTGCTGTGGGTAGCAGTAGTTCATTCTTTTGCTTTGTTGAGTAGTAGTCATTTATTTGATTAGCTCCGTTTGTTTATTCACTTTCCTGATAATGGGTATTTGGGTCATGGACATCTTTTAAACCTGTTTGAATTTTCATTAAATTCTAGATATTGTTTAATTTCTTGTTTAATTTCATCTGTAACCCACTGGTTTCTGAGAAGTGTGTTGTTTAATTTCCATGTATTTCCGGAGTTCTTATGGTTTCTTTGCCCATTTATTTCCAATTTCATTGCACTGTGGTCAGATAATATGCATGGGATAATTTCTGTTTTCTTGCATATACTTAAGCATGACCTGTGGACTAATATGTGGTCTATTTTAGAAAATGTTCGATGTGCAGCTGAAAAGAATGTGTATTCTGAAGTAGTTGGTTGGAATACTCTGTGTATGTCCACTAAGTCCTGTTGTTACAAATTCTGTTTCAGTTCTGCTACTTCTTTGCTAATTTTTTGTCTGTTTGACCTATCCTTTTCAGATAGGGGGGTGTTAAGGTCTCCTGTTAAGATTGTAATAATGGATATTAGATTTTTCATGTCCATTAAGGTTTGTCTTATATAACTTGCTGCTCCTGTGTTGGGTGCATATATATTTATGAGTGTTACCTCTTTATCCTGAATTTTTCCTTGACCAGTATGTAGTGGCCTTCTTTGTTATGTTTGATCAATTTTGGTTTGAATTTTGGACTGTCTGCAAACAGGATTGCTACCCCTGCTTTTTTTGAGGTGCTGGAGCATGTAGTATTATTTTCCACTGTTTCACTTTTAGCCTATGAGTTTCTTTATGAGTTAAGTGTGTTTCTTATATACAGCACATTGTTGGGTTTTGTTTCTTTATTCACTCTGCCAGTCTACTTCTTTTAATTGGAGAATTGAGCCCATTTACATTGATGGTTATAATTGAAATGTATTGTCTTATGATTGACATGACTTTTATTGACTACTGTTTATCACTTTTTCTCCTATGTTTAGTTGGTTGCCCTGTTTGGTGGGATCTTTCTGTTTCTCATTTGTTAAGTTCAAGCCATTTTGGTCCCTCTCTAAAATATTTGTTAGTATACTGTGTAGTGTTGGCTTTGATCTCAAGAAATTCTTTAGTTGTTCCTTGTCGTGGAAGTTTTTTACTTCTCCCTCGTACTTGAAAGAGAGTTTTGCTGGGTATAGCAGTCTGGGCTGAAATTTGTTTTCATGGAGGACTTGAAGCACTCTTCTCCATGCTCTTCTTGCTTTCATGGTTTGTGAAGAGAAATCTGCCATTATTCTGATGGGTTTTCCTTTAAATGTGAACTGTTTCTTTTCTCTAGCAGCTTCTAGTATGTTATTCTTCTGCTGGATTTCTGGGATCTTGATTATTATATGCCTTGATATGTTTTTAGTCAGGTTGATGTTATTTGGTGTTCTGTATGCTTCAGTTACCTGAATATCTGATTATTTTCTCATATTTGGGAAGTTTTCTGCTATTACTTCTGCCCATATTCTTTTTATATCATTTGTATTGATTCCTTCTTTCTCATT
>PVKN010041288.1:0-10580 GCA_004027915.1 Capromys pilorides
CTCCCCTCCTTCCTACTTCTAGCTAAGCACTTTCTCCCGCCTCAATACTGCCCACATTTTCCCTCCTGTTCTTCTGTGGTGACTCAGAGCTTCCCTCTAGGGCCATGCATATTAAAGTCTATGCTGCTCAGACCCATGGGGTTTTAACTCCATTCTTCATTGCTAAATGTTCTGCTCCTGCTGGCCCCTGCTCAGGCTCTCCGCTGCCTATTTACTTGCCCATTTTAAAATATTTATGAAGGGCCAACTCTCTGCCAAACCTGAGCCAGGCCGTGGGGACACAGTCGGGGACCAACCAGATACAAGTTCCTTTTGACTCGGGGACAGACTCTTACTCAGCCCATGGGGAGACCCGGGCAGTGCCCAAGGGGCTCAGCTCGTGGGTGGAGCACAGGGGTAGAGGTCAAGTGCATCCGCGATGCCCAGGTGATAAGCGGGTGTCTGCGTGCTACTGAGGCAGGGAAGGTTGTGGGCGGTGTGCATCCATCTCCCCAGCTGCAGAATGGAACAGGACGGCTGCCCTGCAGGCTGGCAGAGGGGACACACACAGGCTGCAGGGAGCTCTCGGGGGTAGAGATGGCACACACTTAGTAACAGCACCTGCAGCACCTGTTGGGCCCCAGGGAAGAGTGGGTGGCCGCAGCAGGGGAAGCAGGAGGAGCAGCCCCAAAGGGTGAGGGTGACTCTGACCCGTGCGGCCCCCTGGCTGCCTGTGTGCCCTCTGTGGAGATGCAGAGCAGGCACTGGTGCTAGAGAGCCACAGGGTCACCTCTCAAAGGGGAAGCCGATCTGTCGTCAGGTCCGAGCGCCCAGCCAGCCCTGCGTCCCTTCAGCTAGCACTGACACAGCTACTTCCCGTGCATGGCATGGGGTCACTGGGCAGGCGGAACAGGGCTTGTGTCCCTGCAGCTGTGTCATCTTCCACAGTGCTTGGAGGAGGAAGGGGGCGAGGCCATCAGAAGCCAGCTTGAGTGCCGGAAGGGCCACGCCTGACACCTCTCTGCCTCCTGGACCTACCTGCACAATGCCATCTGGGCATCTCCTTCTCATCTGCAGGAGGTCAGGAGAAACTGTGCCAGGTCTGCTGGTCTGGGCCTGTGCACACCACTGTCCCCACAAGGAGAGCCAGCGCCCTGGCGCCACGTGTGCTCCAGAACCCAGGTGGCTTTCCTGTCGGACCTCTGTGGGTGTCAAAGCTGGACATGAACCCACAGCAAATGGAAACAGCCACGGCACACGCAGACCACAGGCCGGTGCCCCCATCCGGAAAGCTCGCCGTGGAAGGCCCCAGCTGCAGCCTCGGAGTCACAAGGACGCTGGCATAGTGTCGCAGAGCAGTGCCGTTCCCAGGGTCAGGGCTCCAGACTCTGCCTCCTCCGCAGCGGCCTGCACAGGCCCCTTCCCCATGGCGCCTGTTTTAGTCACTATTCTGTCGTTCCCGGGACAAATACCCAATACACAAGCTTAGGGGAGGAAAGGTTTATTTAGCTCATGGTTCCTGGAGATTTCAAGACGCTGCCCCCACTTTATAGAAGCGGGGCTTCTATGGAAGAGGGGCTGGGGCTCTGCCGTGTCCAGGACGATCTGCTCCATACCTCCGCGCAAAACCACCGCCTTGGTTGGGGGCCTGCGACAGCCCGTGCTGTCAGTATAAAACAGTTCATGCCTCTCTTGGCCACGCCCCCTCAAGCCCCGCCCCTCGAGCCTCGCGCTTGACAGCCCCATGATCTACATGAGGCTTTGGGGAGACAACTAGCTACAAACCATAACAGCGCCCTTCTCAGAGGCAGAAGATGAGAGTGTGACTTTCCAGGAGGCGAAGCTCTGCTGCTTCATCCATTTTTCTCGCTAGGCAGAAATAGACCTTTTTATATTTCTTTTAGAAAAGTTGAAGGTGGCTTTAAAATGTGAGATTTTCTGACTGAGGACAAACTGCCTTTTAAATACCGCATTTTCTCCAATGTGTGCTGTTTTATTTTACTTCCACTGTCACTTCCCGAACACTGCCCGAGCACTCACGTCGAGGAGCATCGGGGGCTCCTGAATGCCACGCAGGTGACAATGACACTTTTCCCAAGGCAGGCATTCGGCACCAATTAAAGGTAAATGTTCCCCTCACTGGTAGCGATGCTGGGCCAGGACCCCTCTGGGCCAGGGTTGCCCAGGTCTCCCCAAGGTCCAAAGGAGCCTGGTGCCGGCCCAGGGCCACAGCTGTGCTGTTAGATGCAGGCACGGAGCTGCCGGAGCCGTCTGAGGTCGGCACCCTCGTGGGTGGCTGTGGTCAGTGCTGGGTTTGGGTGTGGGTGCTCTGGGCTTGCCTGGCTCACTCTGTCCCTCCCGGGTCGCACTGGGTAGGTGGCCTTGTACTTCCTCTGCCGTAGGACTGGAGGAGCCTCTCTGTGAGGCTGACCATGTGCTGCCTGGGTGTTCCACAGCACAGCCTAGTGGTGGCAGAGGGAGGAGGGGCCTCAGGGGCTGCACCCTGGCTGTGCCCAGCATGGGATCCAGGCCCTGTCCCTAGCTACGAGCAGATAGCTGGGTGGACACTGCCCTGTAGGTCCTTCCGGCTCACAGAAGCGGCCCCCAAGAAGGCATCGGGCAGGTCCAGTATTGTTATGGTTTATGTCTAGTTGTCCCCCCAAAGCCTCATGCAATCATGGGGTGGGGACTACTAGAATTTGAGACATGAGTCATGATCCACTAGGATTATGTGTTATAATTGGTTCCTCCCTGGAGCATGAACTGGGCCTGCCTAGGATATGATTGGCTCCCCCCTAGAGCAGGATCAAGGGCCCATCCTGGGGTGTGATTGGTTCCACCCTAGGGCACAACGGGCCCACGTCAGAGTGATTGAGCACAAAGAGACTTTTTAAAGGGCTGTTACTCTCTGCTCCGGTGAGTGGTTGTTCTGCCGCCATGAACTGGATACCCTCTGCCCTGTTCCACTCAGCCTTGGGCCAGCCGAATATGGACTGAAACTTCCAGCAACTGTGAGCTAAATAAATCTTTCTTTCCTTTATTTTGAGTGTCGGGTATTTGTCCCAGCAACGAGTAAAAGTAACTAAGACAAGTATGGTGGCCCTTCTGCCTCTAGATCCAGGCTTGTGTCTGCTACCAAGGACTGCCAGGGAAACTAGCACAGGTCTTAGAGATGAAGTTCCAACCCCAAGGCCTGGCCCTCCTGAGGCTCCAGGGGCAGGCAAGAATCTGAAACCTTCTCCAGCATCACGGCCCAAGGTGGAAGACTTGGTCCTGTCCTGGCCTCCTTGCACGTGTGGGCCCTGGCCTGGCGTATCCTCTAGCTCTTCTTCTCTAAGGCTGCCAGTCACCAGACTCAGGGTGAGTCCCCATCAGGGTGACCTCTGTTGGAGACTCTGACCTCATCTCTTAATAGCTGGGGCTCATGGTCCCAGGGTTAGGATGGGGTCATGTTGATGTGGGGAGGGAGAAGGGGGCTGGCTGAGTTTTCACCCCATGGAGAGGGGGCTGCAGGGAGAGGCAGCTTGGAGCCTGCATTTGGGAGCTGAAAGATGGAAAGAATGGCCGGACAATGACAGAGCCCAGGGCCTTGGTGACAGGGCCAGCGGAAGGCAGCAGTGTGCATGTGCAGACCCTGTGCCCAGTGATCATGCTGACCCCGAGCGCACACGGCAACCCAGGCAGGGGTGGCAGGCAGAGGCAGCTGACAGCCTGGTGAGGGGTCTGGGGCCACGTGCACACTCACAGCAAAGACCAGGCAGCTGTGTGATGGGGCCTTGGTGGCTCCAGCAGGGCTCTTCTTGGCTGGACTTAGGGGCTTCCTGGAGCCAGAGCAGGGGAGGAGCAGAGGCCCAGGGATGGGACTGGCACACACCGATGACTGGGAAGCTGCCCACTGTGCTCCCAGGCACACATCCCATCCAACCCTGTCCATGGTTCAGCCCCCAGGGGTATCCTGCAGGTTCCCAAGGGTGAAAAAAAGGCTGCGGCCCTTGGCAAAACCGCAGGTGGGATGGAAGCATCTGAGATGCTCAAGGAAACAGCCCCAACCCCGTAGCTGTCGTGTCCTGACAGTCCACCAAGGGGAAGTGGCCTTGGGGGATGTGGCAGGGTATGGCAAAACAGGGAGCCAGGGCTCCCAGCCAGGATAGTCCAGTGTGAGGCGGGGACCAGAGCATGTGCCCTGCATGGAACCCTCACCACCCAGGACGGGACCAGACAGAGCCCATGTCTCCCAAGCCTGGTCGGCCCATAACCTTTACCAGGGCCCGACCGAGGGTGGGCCAAAGGCCCTGGCTTCTGGGTGACAGGGCCGGGACAAGCTGAGCTGGCCGCACTACAGCTGGCTTCTACTTCACGTCCACGAGGGCATGGCATGGAGCTGTGTGCTGTGGAGCTTGCAGTCCTGTGCCTCCCACAATGCCCAGCAAGGCCAGGGAGTGCCACTGCTTCCTGGTTTCTTCTCAGTGCATTTGCCACTGTCATATAAGAACGCTGCTGATGTGAGTGAGTGACTTTGTATCCTGCTGCTTTGCTGGTCGAAGCCTTCCAGCGGGGACTTTGCAGACCTTCCGTGTAAGGACGGGTGTCACCTGCAGGAGGGACGGTGCGGCGTCTCCTATTCCGATTCCCTGATGTCTTTCTCTCACTCTCCCTGGAGTGGGGCAGCCTGTGCAGAGCAGGAGTGCCGAGGGCACACGGCCGCCTGTCCTTCCTCACGCAGAGCGGAAGCGCCCAGCCTCTCCCCGTCCAGGGTGCTGCTGCGTGCTGTCAGTTCCTGCTTTTACCAGGCTGAGGTAAATTCCTTCCATACACATCAGTGAAATTAGCAATGAAAGAGGCAAAATTACAGCAGGCACGACTGACGCCAGAGGAGTCGTAGAAACTATTTTGAAAACTTACATTCAAGTATCTGGGAGAATCTGAACAAAACAGGTAAATCCTTAAACATGGATGGCTCACTGAAATCGAAGCAGAGAGGCATGAGGTCCCTGAAAAGACGCGCGCGGAGCGAGACTGAGGCAGTGATGAGGCAGAGCTCAGGGCCCTCGGCGCTGACTGCCGGGCTTGATCAGAGCCCAGGAAAGAGCTGAGGCCACTGGCCCGCGAGCGTTTCCAAGCAGTTGAGGGGGAAGGTGCGCTCTGAAGCTCACCGCGGGAAGCCAGGATAGCTCTCAGCCAACCCGGTAAGAGCTCGGCAGAAGAGACGTGCAGGTGGGCGCGTCATCCCTGGTGGGCACAGGCGCAGGACGCCACAGGCAGATGCTCCCAAACAGCACGCGGTCGCTCACCGACGCGTTCGCGCCCTGCGTCCCACTTGGCCTCATCCCGGGAGGCAAGGACGGCTCAACACACGTAAGTCAGTAAGTGCGATCTGCCACGTAAGCGGACTCAAGGATAAAATACACAACCATCCACGAGAAAGCCTCCAGGGAGGCCCAGCCCCACACGCCCTCGCTGCGCAGAATGCGTGTTAGAAGCGACGAGCCTGATCCAGAATCAGAGCAGAGCGGTGCCTTTGCACTTCATGGACTACTAAACCATGGGTGGGCTGCTTACAGGAGTGCTTTTTGTGGTCCCAATTCTGTCTCCACGGAGGTGGCATAAAGTACCCAACAAACCCAGCATCTCCCTCCCCCTGGAAATCACTCAGTATCAGCTGTCTCCACATTCTTAGATGGTGACGTCCAAGGAAATCCTCCCAGCGCCCTTCAGCTCATTCCCACGAGCAGCTCTCTCTCAACCCCCAGCTTCCGTTAGCGCGCGTCCACATGTGCACAGCTAGCTGTGTGCTGCGACCTGCAGGAGGCGCTCTAAGGCGCCCGTCCTTCACCTCCCAGTGTGAGGTTCCTTCCTCGGGGTGAAAGAGAAGCGAGAGAGAAGTAGAGAAACCCTTCCCTGCTCGGCTCCAGAGGGCTGCAGAAGACAAGCGAGGTCCCTGGGGAGGAGGCGGGGACACAAGGGCTTTGGGGGCTGGGCTGGGGGCAGAGCTTGCATGGGCGGCATCCTACCGGGCACTGGGTGGGGGAGGCTTGGTGCGTGCAAAAAGCAGGAGAGGACGTCGTCGGTCCACCAGAGGAAGAAGCCCAAAGTCAGTCTAGGAGCGGTTCGTCCTCGGTTCTAGGATCCCCAGGCCACGCCGATGTGACACCCTGATGACGTGGCCAGCAGCTGCGCAGGGCTGAGCCATCGCCCAGGACCACGTGCAGCGCGCCTTTATTACTAGTCCCATCGTGCAGCGCACAAACCGAGGCTGACAAGTGAAGCTGCTCACCCTGCGTGACCCAGCTAGAGAGGGGTGAGATGCGGCCCCGGGCGTGAGAACGAATCCTCCAGGTCTGGACCGGCAGAGTTGCTCCTCTCTGGGTGTAATGGCTGCTGCATTGTGTCAACTGCAGAAGTTTAGAAGTTTAACTCAGCAGGCGCCAGGGTCCTCGCTTTGTAATTATCCTGAGCTTGTGGGCGAGGAGGGCACCGCGGTGGTGCAGGCCGGTGAGCCGGCAGGCAGCCTCGGGGAGGGTGTCACAGGCTTGCCCTCCCCCCTCCCTTTTGCGCTTGTTGCTTTTGCTGCCTTCTGTCCCCTTGGCATGGCCCCTGTGCGGGCCGCCCTGCCATGGAGCCAGCTGATGTGGACTGAAACCTCTTCAGACTGTGAGCTCACTTAGACCCGGGAAATGATGTGCAGTTTTTTAAGTTAAAAGCTAGGTAGGTCAGAGCCCAGCTTCGTGTTATGAAAGCGACGCCATCTGCTCTCACTCAGCAGCCCAGCTTTCCGCCGGGACTTGGCTGTCCTCTCTCATCAGCTGCTCTGGAAGCTCTGTGCCGGAGAGAGCTGCTTCTGAGTCCTGGGAGTCTGAGCTGCTCTCCGTGTCACAGACACTCAGGGCTGGGGACCGTCGGCCCCACTGCCGGTGTTAATTACAACAAAGGGAAGACAGCCTTTCATTGGCACTTCACTGGCACCTCACCGGGCCAGCACTAGTGATGTCGCCGGCAAGCACTTGCAGAACCGGCGCCGTCTCTGTTGTATTTGTTCAAAAGTTTGGCTCCACTGACACAAGCTCCACGTGGCTCCTGCTTGCGGCTCAGCAGGAGGCGCTGCGTGGCGCTGGCACTCTGGGTGCCTGCTGAGGCCCTTGTGCTGGAGCTCTGGCGTCAGACTCTTCATTGGTACTGTAGCCAGAGAAGAGAAAACCATTAGCTATCTGTCTACCTGTCTGTCATGGGGCCAGGGCTGGTTCTGAACTGGAAGTCGCAATGTGCCCTCCACCATCTGCATCAGAGGAGAGGGTGAGAGATCTCAGGACCCTGCCTCTCCCACCCGTGCAGGGCCCTGGGCTCCCTGGCCAAGGAGGACCCCCACCCTGCCATCCGTATAGCTGACCACCAGTGCAAAGCTGGCTTAGATGGACCCTGGGGGTGGACCTGAGGGGGTAGCCGGAGATGCAGGACTTCATCTCCCAGATGTAGGTGTCGTGGAGCCCCTGGTATGCAGGAGGGAACTGAGGACCTTGGGACAGGTGGGCAGGACAGGGGGCCCAGAGCCTGTCTGCCAGGCCTGCCTCAGGTTCTTTGCCCCAGGCAGGAGGGGGCCGGCTCTCCTGAGGAGCCTGCCTGGGGACCGGCCGTGGCCTCAGGGGGCAGGAAGCAATGTGCCAGCCAGTGTGCTGACCTGAGGTGACAGCTAAGGGGCGGCCCCAAGCCTCTCGACAGGTGGGACAGCTGCTCAGGGGACCACAGAGGGGACCCAGACTGTGGCACCTCCTGTGGGAGGAATGTGCCCCACCCACGGCCCCACCCAGAGATGCCTTCCTCCTCAGGCAGCAGAGGGCCCTGGGCTCCACCTGCCCTGAGCTCCACACCCAAGCGCATGGGTGCATGCATGTGGTTTCTCCGGTGTGGTGTTTGCCATGGTCCGTGCATGGCGTGTGTGCTAATTGTGTGTTGGGTGTCGTGCATTATGGTTTGTAGTGTGTGTGTGTGTGTGTGTATGTATGCACACACCTGTGTCTCTGGTGTCCCCCAGGAAGCAGATGAGCAGAGGGACTCACTGGCCTGGAGATGTGTCCATTCCCAGTGTGGTGGCCTGGGAAAGGACAGCTTAGGCTGAGCATGTATCCCTGGGGGCACCTGGGCCTCTCCCCAGGTCTGCAGGCCACCCTGAGAGGTTGAGGCTGGCACAAGCAGTGTGGGGGGATGGGTATCCCCAGGGCCAGGGACTGAGGGGGCAGGCAGAGAGCTCAGCAGTGGAGCCAGAGCCAGCAGATGGGAGAAAGCATGCCCGAGAGATGGTCAGAGGGGCCGCAGGTGACAGACTCCCTCTGCCCCTTGATTTTATCAGTGCCAAGTTCTTGGACATGATGGTATCATTTTGCGAAGTGTTCCTTTTGGGGAAACTAGGAAGGCACCTGCATCCCGTCACATTGTCTCACACTTGCATGTGGATGTGAGCTGGTGGCTCAGTGTTGCCACAAGCGTGGACTCAGGCAATCCCAGCAGCCAGAGGACAGGGTCGTGCAGGGCACCATGCTGCCCTAAGGCTTGAGACTGGAGTGGGCACAGTGCAGCCTCGACCACTGACACAGCTGACAGGCAGGCTGTCAAGGGCACTGGACAGGAAGTTGGGGCACAACACAGGTGACTGGGGTCCGGAGGCCCCGCCCTTTGCGTGCTGTAACAGAGACAAGCCCAGCACCCCACACTAGCCTGGGGCCAGGGTCTGGGAGAGCAGGGGCAGGGTCCGGGCTCTCTTGTATTCTCATCTACTTACAACCATGCCTCCAGGTTCTGTTGAAATGCCCCTGATTGCTGGCCTGCGGGAGTCATTCACTTCCTAAGACCTCATTCCACATCAGGAAGTAGCCCGGATGCCCCTCCACGAGCCCATCCATCACCCTCAGAGCCAACCCCAGCCGACTAACAGCCCACGGTCTTGCATTGCCATTCTGCAGGCCCTGCCGATGGAGCTCGCCAAGGTGAAAATCCAAGGAGCTTTATTCAGCCCTGACGGCAGAGAGGAAATCACCCAAGCCGGCACCGGCTGGGCGCCTGATCAATTCCAAAGCGCTTTCATAGCTGGGAGACCTGGGGGCTGAGGTTGTTGGGGTGGCATACGGATGGAGCCTTCCCTAGTTCTGAGGAGAGGAAGCTTAGCTACCACGCCATCCAGGCACACATCTGTACTAAAAGACACCTAGGCCGGGCAACGTGCCCCTCCCTAGAAGCACAGAGTTGGGGGTCTTGGACTGGGGTCACTGCCACCTCTGAGGGCCAGGCTCAGCTTAGATGCCAGGCTGTTGTTGAATGCATTTGTCAGAAGGTGCCTGCCACCCCTTTGAGGACCCCATGTGACGCCACCAAACCCTAACATGCCGTGGGGCACCCACAACTGGCTCCTGAGTGATGTTCCTTACTCAGAACTGAATGAGCTATTGAACAGCATTGTTGTGGTTGTTATCTAGTTGTCCCCCCAAAGCCTCATGTAAATCATGAGGTTGTCAAGGGCATGGCTAGAGGGGCGGGGTCAAAGGAGGGGGGGATTGAGGGGCGTGGCCAAGAGAACCGTTAACCTGACAACACACGCTGTCAGAGGCCCCCTGCCCCCGCAGGTGGCGGTACCTCACGCAGAGGTATGCAGCAGATCATCCCAGACACGGTAGCACCTCAGCCTTTCCTCCAGACCCTGTAAAGTGGGGGCAGCATCTTGAAACCTCCAGTAACTGTGAGCCAAATAAACATTTCCTCCCCTAAGATTGTGTGTCTGGTATTTGTCTCAACAACCACAGAACAGTAACTAAGACAGGCATCGTATAGCAACTTTCTCTACTTGATTCTATCTTTGAAAAACACATACAAAGACCTGGCCCAGCTCACCTGCTGGATAAACACATTTCGATAGGGAAAGGGCAGACCACAGCAGACCCCAAACTCAACTCTTGATGTGCAGACAACTCTGGCAGGTGAGACCCCTGCCCAGCGCAGCTCCCTGGCCGGGCGCCTCACTTGTGGTCTCTGGACTTCGTGCCCCACCACCTACCTCACCTGGGGACAATAACACCAGCCTCTATGATGGTGACAGTGACTGGGAGTGACGTGTGTCAGCAACCTGCTAGGTGACCACTGGCTTCAATGCTAGGCCCTCTTGTCAGAGAGAGACCGCAGGGTGGGGGCTGCTGTCACTGAAGCAAACAAATGGTGGCATGGGCCACAACTGGGCCACGGCTGTCCGAGGCAGGGAGAGTCAAAGCCACCGTTGCAGTGGTTGACATTAGCGTGGAGAAGGTGCCGTGGCTTCTTCTGCCAGGCCCACCCCTCCCTCACACCTGCTTTCTTAGTTGTGCTTGGCAAGCCATCCCTGTGTCCCGAGGTTGACTTGTGCCGCATCTCCCGCCCCCTGGGAGGGTCTAGGGGGCCCATCACCTGGGAATCCAGAGGTAACCTGCACTCAGCTCCACGGAGCTCCCAAGTGCATTTTGGCTCGGGCTGGGTCTCCCTTTATCCCATTTCTGAGCTGGGAGGCTCTGGGCAGGGGTTAGACACTGGTGGCAGGGGCCCTGGAATTTAGGACCCTTAGCTAGAGATCCAGGGCACCTTTCTTTCAT
>PVKN010041289.1:0-10578 GCA_004027915.1 Capromys pilorides
GCTGGGATTACAGGCATGCGCCACCACACCCAGCTCATATATCTTATTATTATTTTTTTAGTCCCATTTGGAGCCTCTTTTATAATTGCATTCATGAGGGATCCATCCCAAGACTTAGCCACCTCCCACAGGGGCTATCTCCTAACACCGTCCCCTCCAGGGGGCTGGGATCTCAGTGTATGAATCTGCATGGGGGGTTGGGGGGACAACACACACATTCAGACCATTGCCATATTCCACAAGTATTCATTGAATAAAGTAGTAAACGCGGATATGGGCCTCCCATTTGCTAAATACCTGCTATTCTACCCAAGTACCCTATCTGCATTGTCTCCGTCCTCATGACAACTGTACACGTTGGCATTACTATTTCTCATTTTACAAGGGTTTTCAATGTGAGACTAGGAAACATCAGGATATTTACGTCCCGCGGCTGACACGGGGTGTGTGGGGGCGGGGGCCGGGATCGGAGCATACGGCGCTCTGTGCACTTTCTCCACGGAGTGGACGGCTCTTTCTGTTAGCGAATGCGTTCAAGGCAATGATCTCATCTAACCTTCACCATGACCCTGGGAATGAGGAACAATAACTTTCATCTCCGTTGTGGCTGAGATAGGAACTAAAGCTCGCTGGGGCAAGCACAGCTGCCTGGTTGACACAGCTGGGGAGCAGCAGAGCCAGCGTTTCTTCAGCTCATCCGAAAAGCATTTGCTGAGCAGTCCCCAGGTGCCAGACGCCATGACTAACAGGATGTGATCCTCCTCAGGTCTCCCAGTGTCCCTCTCTCCCCCAGCCCTCCGGGGTTGCACACTGGCCACTGCTGTGTGCTAAGTCCCCAGGGGGAGCGCAGGTCCTGATCCGTGTGGCCTGGGCTGGGCAGGCACTGTCTGAGCATGGCTGAGCTGACAGGAGGTTGACAGGTGAGGGCCGAGAGCACCAAGAAAGCAAGTCGGGGTGACGGCAGAAGAAGGGCATTTGAAAGGATGCAGCCAAAAGACGCACTATGCAAGAGAAGGTTGGCACTTCAGAGCTTTGCAAAAGGCCCCCCTGGGTCCCCAAGCGCACCCCCATCCCCCATGGGCCACTATCTCAATGTGTTGTGTGTATCTTTTGGGGTTTTTTTGGCTCTGCAAAGGGCTCGTTCTTTCTTCGTACAGCAGTACTTTTAACTTAGGCAAGCAATATTACAGTGTTCGTTCCTTGTGGATTTTACTTTTCCACCGTTAAAGAGCATGGACATTCAGGTGCATCTAATCCATGGTTCCCAACTTACAGGATGTCACACAGCTGCCACGTCTTACCTCCCGCTACCAGATGATGCCACGCCACTGGTACATGCCCTCCATTAGCGCAGGGCTAGGATGCACACCCCTGCTATGTCCCTTCCTAGGCCAGAGTGAGGGACCTTGGGCTCGTAGGATCCGACCTGAATTCCAGGTCACACTCTGCTCCCAAGACCCTCGCGGAAGCAGAGTGTACGCACTCCTGTGCCACCACATGCTTGCACTACCAGCTTCCTAATTCCTGCCAGCCTGGTCCCTGTAAAGCGATATATCTTATTATTTCTTTAATTCATACCTCTCTGATTACTTAGGAAACAGAGTGACTCTTCCCATGTTTGGGAGACCCTGAAATGATCTGGAGCTCAGTGGACTGAGAGTGGAAGAGGAAAGACCAGCCCTGAGCCATTAGCACCTGAGGAACAGGTGCCCGCTGCCTGGCATTGCAGGCGGAGGGCAGCAGAAACCACACCATGCCATTCCAGGTGAGGCCAGGTCAGAGTGTCTGAAAGGCGGGCAGGCTTGTTGAGAACCAAGGCAACATTACACCTTTTTTCATCCTTCCGCTTTTACATCTGGGTGAACTGACATCTCCAAAGGCAATATGACCTGCGTACGCCTACACAGCTAGTGCGTGCAAGAGCCAGATCAAGTCCCCAGGACGCCTAAATACAGGGCTCTCTTGTGCCACGTGGCCATCTTTATCTGTGCTGGAGCAATTACAGAAGGGCCCTTGAGGGAGGGTCAATTACACCAGAAGCTGAGGGATGGAGACTTCAGGAGCACCAGTGCAGGCAGCCTGAGCACACTGCATCCAAAGAACCGTAGGGTCTGGAGCTCACCTGTTTGTGGGAATCTCAGCTTCCCAAAGAGAACCCGTTGGAGGTGTTCTGGGCAGAGGGGCAGAAAGCCCAGCCAGGGCAGCGCAGGATGAACCCTAGGCCCTCATCCCCTTCCCCTTGCACAAAGCCCTGGTAGTCTCTTCTTCCTTCAGCTCTCTGTGCCCCAGATTTATTTTGCTTTCTTTCGCTAAATCAAACTTTATCAGACAGTTTTACTGTCAACCGTTAAACCAAAATGTGTTTGTGCAACAGTAAACACCTTGTTACTGCAGGGAAGGATTACATAAACAACGGCCGGATGCGGCCTGCCTGGCTGTGCCCAGGAGCCGCGGCCTCATGGTCCGGGTGGAAGAGGCAGAGGGAAGGGCACCGCAGCGGCGGCCCGGGGCACAAGGGCGGGGGATAGGACGCACTCTGGCCTGGGCTTCTGGCAGATATCTCTCTGGTCAGAGGAGAAGAGTCCTTGAGAGACTCCAGAGGGCACACAAACCTGGCCTCCTGGGACCTGGGGCTGGGGAAGCAGGGAGGAGGTGGTACAGGGAGGGGTCAGACAGGCCAGGAAGGGAGCAGCCAGGCAAGGGCCAGGCAAGGGCCGGGCAGGGGCCAGGCAGGGGCCACGCAGGGGCCGCTGGGGCCGGGGCTCAGGTTGGGGTTGGAAAGTGGAGAGATGAATATGGGTTTGGGGGTGCCACAGGGGTGGGAACGAGATGGAGGCTGGAAGGCATAGAGACAGGAAAGGGTCAGTTAGGGTCAGGGACAGGGAAAGAGCAGGCAAGGGGCAGGCGACAAAGCCTGGAGACGACGGCTGAGGCCTGAGTGGTTGGCCGAGGAGGCAGAGCTCAAGGCCCCTTTCCAGAAGTCTACACTGGCTTAGCCTGAGCGGTACCCAGGGACCCAGTGGCACTGACCACTGGGAGGGCCAGCAGGCAACAAGCCAGCCTCCTGCTGCACCGGCTCCCAGACTCCAGGTATCGGGGCCCTGCTCAGGATACAGCCCCCCGCCACTCTGTCACAGCATTTTGCACTGGGAGTGGGGGGGACACAATGGTTCCAGACGTCTATGAGACACTGAAGACCTTGAGTGCAGCCGGAGGGAAGATGAGCAGATCACGTGTTCGCCCCAGCTGGGCCCCAGGCACTGTGCACACTAGGGGCTTCTGCGCTAGGAATGCTAATTCCCTTTGACTCTTTAGACCCCCACTTTGTGACAGAAATTATCTTCATACATCTTGCTCATGACAATGGTCTTCTGCCTTCTACACTGCTATCATTGTGACTCCTTCTTGTTCTTTTACTGAGCATTTACTATATGGCAGCTATGCTGGCTGTTATTTCATTCCACTGCACATACAGCTCATGAGGCAGGTGTTCTTATCCTTCCCTTTTATAAACGAGGAAACCAAGTCTCAAGAGAGGTCAATGTCTGAGCCAGAATCAGGGGACAAACAGCTCTAATGGCAAAGCCCGTTCTTATCCGACTATACTAAGAAGGGAACCTGAAGAAAGGGCTAGGGACACCGGGGGGGGGGGGGGGGGTGGTGGCCCACACACAGAGGGCTTGCGCCAGACACATGGCATGCACATGTGCCTGCTAGAGAAGAGGAAGAGGAGACAGCGGCTGCGCCGGTGTTCCCCGGGAGCGGGGCGCTCCTGGGCTGGCATGGCCCCAGCCCCCCGCTCAGACACTAGAACGTGCTCTCCAGAGCCCAGGGAGCTACTGGCCTTCGAAGCTGAGTCGCTAAGGCACCAGCCCCGGCTGTCTTAAGTCCTGGCCTCATTGCTTCAAAGCCCAAATCCTGGGGACCTCTCAGGCCTCCAAGGGCTTCCGAGTTTCTCCCCAGGCACTTTGTCCCGTCCTTAGCACCCAATACCCTGGCCCCAGGCCTGCCACAAATTGGCCCCACAGCCCGGCACCAAGTCCCTACAATAGAAGCCCAGGCCCTAGGTCAGCCTGACCTCAGGACCGAGATCACTGGGGCTGCAGGTCCTCAGGTAACCTCAATCTTTCCGCTCAGCTCCTGAGAACACACAGGCCCCTGGCTGTGCTGCCCAGCCTGTCCCTTTGAAGTGACCAGAAAACCAAACAAGCCTGGACCCTGGGGACAGTACCAGCATCCAGGGTACAAACTTCAGGATCATGTTGCGCAAAATCACAAGGTAGGACTTGAGGGCCAGGCCAGGGGCCACACTCAACAGAGTCCTTGCTTGGTTTCATACTCTGTTGTTGTTAAAGTTCTTTATTTTATTTTATTTTATTTGTCTTTTTGAGACAGGGTCTTGCTATGTAGTTCGAGCTAGCCTTGAGCTCACTTTTGTAGCCCAGGCTGGTCTCGAACTCACACCAATCCTCCTGCCTCAGCCTCCCAAGTGCTGGGATTACAGGCGTGAACCCGGCCCTCTGAATTTTATTTTTACAGGAAGCCTATAGTTATTTTTTTCATTGAGCCTTGACAATTTTAGGCTTGATGTTGCCCTGCTCCCCCACCTGTGCTGAACCCTGCTGGCCCAAAGAGCAAGTCAGGGCTGGCCCGCAGCAGGGTATGGTTAGCCCGTTCTTTGGATCCCTAGCATCTGGCACTCTAGAGACAGAGCAAGGGGAGGAAAATGGTTTTCATTTCTAAAATAGACTGGAAGAAATGAAGGATCGTCTTCCAAAAGCTGCAGCTGGGGCAGGCATCTCCCACAGGAAAAGAGGTCTTATGTCAGAGGGCTGGGGCAAGTGGGCTCAGGGTTGATGCCCAGAGTTCAAGTCCTGCTTGGTTGCTCTGCAGGGTGATTTTGCTTCCAAAAAGAAATGTGGTTTCCTCATTTGTAAAATAAAAACATACCCACTGCACAGGGTGAGAGTCAGAGATGATGTAAGTCATGAAAGGCCGGCCCCATGTGCAGGGGGAAATCCCCAGGAGGCCTCCTGTCAGCCTCAATATCAACCTGCGAGATGGAAACCAAGGCTCAGTGAGGGGACCCCGCCTGAGGTCGGGGGCAGGTGCGGAGCAGGGCTGCGGTACTGCCGCGGCCACGCGGTCAGGCGGTGTGCTGGCGCGCTGGAGTGGGGTGTTATTCACACAGGCTGTGAGGATTTGTCAGGGAGGAAAGAATTCCAGGAGTGGATGACATCAAGGAAATTCTTCCACACACAGTCACTTAAAGTCCCTCTTTCTAAAGAAGTGTAATTAGAGCCCATTCCTCTGTCTCAACAGAGCCTGCCTCTCCTCCTGCCGCATGCTACCCACTCTGGCAGGACGGAGTAGAAAGCATCGCTGCCCCACCTTCTGAGGGCAGATGGGGCTACTGGCCAGCAGCCCCTCCACACACACACAGACCCATTGAGCTCGCTGTCCTTTTCTGTAATACTTTTTGGAATGCAACTAACAAAAAGTGCCCAATTTATTAGGTATGCAGCATGGTGACTCTTCACCCTCATATCCACATGATGAATACCAAAAATCTAGAACATTCCCAGAATCCAAAACCTCCCTCTCCTGCTCCCTTCAAGTAACTGGAGGATCACCTGAGCAGCTGTTCTTGAAAGAAGAGAGATTGTCTCCATTTTGGCTGAGCACCAGATCCCCAAAACAGTAGGTACTATCTCAACAGCATAATGCGAATTACTTTCCCTGCATATGACAGAGGTAAATGCCGGCCCTCCACCTTGCTCAGCTCACAGTACTCACCTCCCTCCCACAACTCTCAGGCATTCCTCCTCAAGCCACTCCTCCTCCACTGAATAAAACCTGGGTACAGCACTGGGTCAGCCTCTTTGTTCCAGAAAGCCATCTTCATGTCTGGACCTGGAACCCCTTGTGCTTTTAATTTCACCATGGGTTGCACTAGGAGCGGCAGATTGGAATTAACTCAGTGGGATTCCAATAACGTATCTTTGGGATTACAAATACGGACGCCTTAGACTGAGACAAGAACCTGGTAGGGACTCCTACAATAACCACCCCACCTCACCCCCAGAATCCTGGCTTCTGATGCCATTGATCTTACCTGTTTTGACGCTGTGTGTGCGTCCTGAGCACTATCCACTCATCGCAT
This sequence comes from Capromys pilorides, assembly GCA_004027915.1. Taxonomy (NCBI): domain Eukaryota; kingdom Metazoa; phylum Chordata; class Mammalia; order Rodentia; family Capromyidae; genus Capromys; species Capromys pilorides. The sequence goes on from PVKN010041289.1 coordinate 6,164, forward strand.
CTGACATCCTGCGCCCCGTGACGCTGCAGACACAGGACCATGCAGAAGGCTTTCCCCACGGACACAGCCGCAGTTCCCATGCAGTTCGTTCATGCCACTAGATAGCTTTCCTTTGGGGACAATGCCCTAACTTCCTTTCAGTCACCTATTCTGGTTGCTTGAGTAGTTCCAATCGCATTAGGTTTTTAATGTCTTGCAATTTTTTTTTCATTTATGTATTTGGTACAGGGTTTCACTATGCAGCTCAGACTCACAGTGAGCCTCCTATTTTCAGCCTCCCCAGTGCAGGGATTATAGGCACGTGCCACCACACTTGGACTAGGTCATTCGCTCAGTGTGGCTGGAGGGGCGGGGCCAGTGCACCATGCGGGACTGGGGATCAAACCCTGGTTCCTGCACTTGCCAAAGCAGGCATTTAGTCCACTGAGCTATCTCACTGGCCTTATCATGCAATTTTTGAGTAGCTAAAAGACGAGACCTCCAGTAAGTTATTTAAATGTTGAAATGTTTCATTGCTGAGGGGCTCTTTAAATAAGATTTCTTTTCTCTGAAGTTACATCATCCTAACCTGTTGGTACATTTTCATCTCCAAAAGAAAGAAGTCTTAGAGAAAAAATGATCTTAAAAAGTCAACTTTGAACAAATATATGGGTGAGGTCTAAATATATGGGTGAGGTCTGCTTAGGCTGTTAGAGCAAAATTACCACACAGGACAGGTGATACACAACAGAAATGCAATTCTCAAGTTCTGGAGGTTGAAAAAGATTAAGACATTGGCAAGTTTGGCATCTGGTTAGGGTCACTCTCTAGTTCATAGTTGGTGCCTTCTGGTTCGCTGTGCCCCTATACCTTAGCAGGGACAGCAACTTGCTGGGGTCCTTTTTCTTCAGTATTGTACCCAGAAACTTCACAGGAAGCTACATCTCCATCTCCTTATTATTAGAGGCCCGGTGTCACTAAATGACTGAATTGCCCAGGCTGAGCTCCAGCTTGCAATCCTCCTGCCTCAGCCTCCCAAGTGCTGGGATTACAGGTACGTACCACCATGACCCCTGGGATTCCTTTTATAAGACCACTAATCTCATTCCTTAGTGCTATGCCTCTCTTACCTCATCACTCTCAAAGGGCTCGCCTCCCGATACTACTGCTTGGGGGTTAGCACTTCAACTTGTGAATTTGGGGTGGGAGGGACACAAAGATTCAAACCACAGCAGTAGCTGTTAGAATCTTAAAACCAATTACTGCTTCACAAAAATGTTAGCACTTCTGTGCTAGTAAATTACTTTATGGGAGCACAGAACACTCCCCCACAAAAAAAGATTTGCATAAAATGTCCTTCAGACAAAAGAAGACCTAACAACACCCTCTCAGATGTCAAATGCATCCCTTTTATTTTTCCTAAAAATTTTGGAGCTACAAATGTGATGTAAGTGGCTGTTCTCTATTGCAATCACAAGGAAAGAAAAAGAAAGTAAGAAAAATATATAATCATGGAAAATCAGTAATTTCTCTTGCCACAAATTTCTTAGTTACCATAATGAGAGTACTATATTACTGAGAATACCTGAAGACTCATTTGAACCCAGAATATTGCTGGATCTTAGTGGCTACTCTCTATTTATTTTTTAACTAACTGAAGTGCTGACGATAAAAGTTTGTAACTTTCAGAAACATGCTCTGAGAGCACTGAGAACGAATTTCACTACAGCCACTTGGGTGAAAATCTCTCCGCACTGCGTTCTCCCCAGGGGAAGGCAAAGCTGGCAGGTATTCTTAACTTACACATTGAGAAAGTGTACTTCTAGAGTGATATAAGAGAACGGAGGCATCTTGAGGCCATAACGGTAAGTGAACTAAAGACACACAGCTTAAATATTGTGTGGCTTCTCTTATACTAGAAATGGAAACTATAAATACAGAACAAACTACAAGATACATACTGTCTTAGTTACTCTTTTCTCATTGCTGGGACAAATACCCAACACTCAAAATGAGGGAAGGAAAGGTTTATTCAGCTCACAGTTACAGGCTGCTTCAGGACACTACAGGAGGGCCAGGGAGATAGCTGAGTAGAATAAGTGCCTGTCTGGCAAGCGCAGGGTCCTGAGTTCAATCCCCAGTACTGAAAAAAACAGAAACAAAAAACAAACAACAACAACAAAAAAAGACACTACAGGGTCTGGAGCAGAGGCTGGGGTGTTGCCTGTCCAGGGTGACCCTCTCCACACTTCACGGAGGCTGCTCACTCACTGGGGGGCCACTCGACCTGGCAGTTTAAGGGTTCTCACCTCTGGCCTCACCCCTCAAGCCCTGTCCCGCAAGTCACTTGCTGCTTCTCCAGCTGCGTCTGTCCCATGACTTACTTGAAGTTTGGGGGGGACAATTACAGACAAACACAACAGAGACTTTTTGTTGCTGTTGTTGTTATTGTTTTGTCTTTTTGAGACAGGGCCTTGCTATGCAGCTCAGGTTGGCCTTGCATTCACTTTGTGGCCCAGGCTGGCCTTGGACTCCCAGTGATCCCCCTGCCTCAGCCTTCTGAGTGCTGGGATTATGGTGTGTACCACCACACCTGGCCCATATATATATGATAGGAAATAGGGAGACAGATCTTTTACAAAAGAAAAGGAAATCAGGAGGTGGAGGGAATCAAAGGGAATAATAAAATATTTAAAATGTGTTGTATACTTGTACCAATGGCCCATGAGGAGCATAATCATCATGTACCCCAAACCTGTACCAACAAAAATAAAAAGCAATTTAAAAAAAAAGCAATATTGAAGTAATCATCATCATCATGTTGTTTCACTTATCATCTACTAAGCTGATAATATCCCAACAGGGGTACCTGGACCAAGAAAAGACTACAGGGCCTTCCAAGAAAAAGATTACAAAGTAAATCCATGTAGAAAACGACTACACAGGGCTGGTGAGATAGCTCAGTGGACTAAGCATCTGCTTACACAAGCGCAGGGACCAAGGTTCAATTCCCAGCACTACATGCTGTATCAGCCCTGCTCCAGCTAGAGCCATCCACCAAGACCGGACAAAGTGGCACACGCCTATAATCCCAGCACTGAGGAGGCTGAAAACAGGAGGACAGGAGGATCACTATGAGTCCAATCTACATAGTGAGACCTTGTACCAAATACATAAAAAATAATAGTAAATAAGCAAAATTAAAATTAAAAAAAAAAAGAAAATAACTACATCAGTGGTCACTTAACTTCCTAACCATCCAACCATTCTTTGGACAGATGTTGAACATCCCAAATGGTCCTTACTCTCAATCTAGTTTTTTAAAATACAATAAACAAGAAAATCAGCAATAAAGATGATCACAAATACAGCAGACTTTAATGGGTTTATGAAAACAAATAAGGGTACAACAAGGGACCGTCATGGAAAGAACTTTCAGATGAAATTAATGAGAGGGCGTCTGCAGGTGACTTTTAGGATGAAATAGCAAAGTTGAGCAGAGTCCACCAAGCAAAGAACATGGGGACAGTGTCCCACATGGAACAGGATGGATTAGGAGTTCAGGGAGAGCCCAAGGAAGCCAGCATGGGGAGCACGCAACAAAGGAAAATGATGAGGCTGGACACGCGGTTAGGGCTTGGCTTAGGTGGACTTTGTAAACCTCACCCAGCCTGTCGCTGGGGACCAACTTCTACATTTTCAGAAGAAATTTTCCAAATAATATTCCACCTCCACAAGATCGATCATCAGGCACAGACATTGCTCCTTCACTGCTTAAATAAGCATGATCTCTCAAGTCTGCTGCAGAAACCCCTGGGCTACTATTTAACATCCTCTAATTATTAATAGTTCCAAGAAGAAACTAGGGGGGAAAGATGAAACTATTGGAGGAACAGTGCAGGATTCTTTGAACTTTTTTTTTTCACAACTTCTTGTGATTAATTCTTTCAAAATTTTAAAATAGTGATATTGAAATAGTAAAACCAGGCAAGATGACCCAAGGTTCAGGCAGAAAGATGTTAAGTTTAAGGTCAGCCTGGGAAACTTAAGAGAGTTATTTTATTTTTTATTTGCTGAGTTTTCTTTTTTTCTCTTTTATTTTTTTCTTTTCATAAGAAATAACAATGTGACATTTTCAAAAACACCTTAGTAACACATTTCCAATAATTGATACAATGCATATTGTTGTCCTTGTAGTAGTTATACAGAGCACAAGATGTAGACATACTAATTTTTCTAATCATTGTTGGTACAAAAAATTTCTTCTCATTGAGCTAAGAGAAAGTAGTTGTATACATAGCCCAGTATTCCATAATCGCAATGGATTATTGGCAGAACTGGCAATGTTGGAAGCTGTTGATTTAAGCCTTTTACAGCTCAGCATACTAATCTAGCTTTATGTTTTATGCCTCATGGTTAAACTTTTCTGCTGGGTG
>PVKN010041290.1:0-10576 GCA_004027915.1 Capromys pilorides
ACATCTGGCATTCTGAGAGGACATACTCCTAATCACTAGCAGATATTTCATCATCTTATTCTTCTAGAAGTTGTTTGTACTGTGATCATAGACATGAAGAATTATTGGATCTCTGCCTTGACTTCTTTTTTTTTCTTTTAATAAGAAATAACAATGTGACATTTTCAAAAACATGATAGTAGTACATTCCCAATAATTGATACAATGTATATTGTTGTCCTTGTGTTAGTTATACGGAGCACAGGGTGTAGACATGATAATTTTTCTAATCATTGTTGGTACAAAAAGTTTCTCATTGAACTCAGAGAAAGTAGTTGTATACATAGTCTAGTATTCCATAATTGCAGTGGATTATTGACAGAACTGGAAATGTCTGAAGCTGTTGATTTAAGCCTTTTACAGCTCAGCATACTATTATAGCTTTACTTTTTATGCCTTGTGGTTAAACTTTTCTACTAGGTGGATAAGGGCAAGTTAAAGCAAGACCTGTATGACAAAACACGTAACTTTTGTATCTTTCAAGGTCAGTCAGATCCCCTCAGGATTTACTTTGAAATCATGTACAGTGCTTTGTAGAACAGTTGTCAGTGTCAGCCTTCTGGATGAGTCACGGCCATTGCTTGACCAGTTTGCTCTCTGTGAAAGCCCGAGACAATGTTTTCTCTCTAGGTGTACATTCATAACTTTTCACAGTCTATTTAAGATTAATCTTTTACCACGTCAAGAAAAATGTGGAAAACTCACAACCACTTTTTATTTTCCTCATTTAATGTTATGGTTGTTGTGTGTTACATTTACATGTTTTGAAAGCTCTGCCAAACAATGATGTAACAAAAACATTTAAGAAACTTCAGTCTATGGGGACTGGGGAGATAGCTCCGTGGCACAAGTGCCTGCCTGGCAAGTGCAAGGTTGTGAGTTCAAACCCCAGCCCCACCAAAAAAAAAAAAAAAAAAAGAAACTTCAGTCTATTATATGTACTCAAATAATTAACTTTTCTGTTGCACTTTTTCATTACCAAAGTTCCAGTTTTCCCACTGCCATTATTTCTCTTCTTCCTGGAGAACTTTCTTTAGTCTTTATTTCCTCTTCCTTCTAATTAAATTTATTTGTTTTGGTGGTAAGTGTCTGGGATTGAACACTGAGTCTTTGCAGTGGGCTCCATCTTCAGCCCTTGATGTTTCTAACATGAGTTACTTGGGATGGCTCTCCTTGATTGTTGTCTTACTGGAGAATGAATCAGATTTTCCTGGCTGTTCATATGTTAGGCCATTTTGTTTTGTGTCCTAGACATTTTAACTCTCATGTACCTGGAGAATGTTTAGATTTTATTTTAGCAGATACCTCAGCCTGTTAGGTCAAAGCCGCAGGCTTTGTCTTATTTTCTGTGTTTTCCAGCATCAGGTCAGTTTCAAAACCTTTCTGTGCCGTTTCTGTCTGACCTGTGCCTGTCTTAGGATTAGTCTGCTGAGACTTGGCCGTAGTTTTATATGACAGTTCATTTTTTAAAGGATGTATGGGTCAAGTGTTAACCTGAGTCTTGTGTTGGTTCTACATAGAATTAGTCACTACCACCAGCCCGAGCACCCTACCATTCTGGCTTTTCCACATTCTTCTCGGCTCTTAGGGATCCTGTTCTTAGTTTCTCTGACCAGAAATAGGAGTTTGTCTCAGAATTTTCAACCCTGCATTTATTGTGCTGCCCTATTGATTGGAGCTTGCTTCAGGGTGCGGTGATGAGATCAGGAGCAGGAGCGGGAGCAGGAGCCAGGAAAACTTTTGGAATACAGAAGCCCTTTTACATGTTTTCTTTAGCCAGGGATATGGCTTTTCAGGTGTCCAAAGCACTGCCTTTGTAGCAGCTCTATTCCTTGACTGAGTTTGGCTGTGGAGATAGGGACCAGAAAGGGAAAAAAAGAAAAACAGAAGAGAAAGCAACAGCAAACCCAGCATGGTGGTGCACGCCTGTAATCTCACCTCTTGGGAGGCTGAGGCAGAAGGATCAGTGTGGGTTTGAGACCAGCCTGGTCTACAAAAATGAGCTCAAGGCTAGCCTGAACTGCATAGCGAGACCCCTGTCTCAAAAAGACAATAAATAAATAAATACATAAATAAATAAATAAATAAATAAATAAATTTTTAAAAAAATCAGCAGCTGCAGCAGGAACAGGAAGAAAGGGAAAGGGGAGGAGGAAGAAGATGCCATTGAACTATATCCCTGGCCCCTTGGAGTTTTTAGTTGCAGTTGAAACAGGAGAAAGAAACTTCCAACCCAAAAGATACCTGGGATGAGTTCATGTTCTTTAAAACTGAAGAATGAATTTTAGAAACAAAGGAGTTTAAGAGAACAATATATTTATTGGGGAAAAGAAAGCTGTCTGAGAGGGATAGCAGGGGAGCTGAGGGCTGGGGAGATAGCTTGGTGGTCTAAGCACCTGCTTGGGCAGCACAAGGATCTAGGTTTGATCCCTGGTACCATATGCTGTGCTGGCCCAGGAACCCTGGGCCCACCCACCAAAGTGGGCATGATGAATCCCAGAGCTGGGGAGGCTGAGATAGGAGGATCACTATGAGTCTGAGCTATGTAGGGAGACCCTGTACCAAATACATACATACGGGGCCGGCGAGATGGTTCAGTGGTCTAAAGCGCCTGCTTAGGAGGGCTCAGGCAACTGCGAGGACTGCAGTTCGATTCCCGGCACCACATGCTGCGCCAGCGCCACCACCAGGGCAGGCTGAGCCAGCCACAAAATGAATAAATAAAGAAACAAACAAACACAACAAACCAAATACATACATACATACATACATACATACATACATACATACATGGGGGGGGGGCCAAATGGATTGCCCAGGACCCGTGTTTTCTGAAGAGTTTTATAGAGCAAAAGTGTGAGGTGAGTCAGGTCTGAGGTGGGAAACACAGGAACTTGTAAGGTGGGCACGAGGTAGACAAAACTGATCCACCAGTAAGATTACAAGTACAATTGCTCAGGTGAAATTGATTAAATCTGGATCAAATGGGGAAGCGAGTCACATAACCTATGGGCATGACTACAGAAAGGGGCTCTTCCTGTAGGGGGCTGGGTTAGTGACTCTTCCTGGCTTTTTCATGGTGACAGATACGAACTTAGAATATCAATCCCGGAAGCCCATCCCTAGGGAGGTGTGTGTGGCTGCATTTGTTTACTCTTTCATCTTGAGGTCTGGCCCACAAGTGGGAGGTGTCTGTCTTTCCCACAGTTGCAAGGTCTTGTCTTCCATGCTTGCTCCCTGAGGGCCTAGTCCTGTCTGACTGCCTCTAATATTTCTGTCCAACTCAGCTTCCCTCCAGGATAATCATTGGGAAAGACTGGTTGTAGTGCGCTTCCATGTGGATCCATGTGGTGGATCCAAAAGGTAGATTCCAGGCTTTTGTGGATGACAAGCAGGGAACTGCAAGTATAGATCCAGTGATAAAAGAAAAAGCAGCTACATTTTATTGAAGACAGCAGGAAGACACCAACAGAAAAGTGGCACCAGGGAGGCAGACAAAAGGCACAAACAGGTGAATCAGGCTTCCGGATTTTAAAAGAGGGGCCTCACAGCCTGGGGGCCTCTCACTGGGTCTCTGTAAGATTGACAGGAGCGAAGGACAGGCCGCCGAGTAACCTGCAGGGCCTCATAGGCTGCAGGACTTTCCTCATTTGCTCTGATTGAATTACGATATGTAGGTGAGATGCAGTCCCTATATATGAACCTTTAACTAGGTTCGGGTGGGGAAAAGGTCTCTGAAAGTCAGGCAATGGATCTCACATTTGTGTTCTAGCCTGGAGCTTCAGTGATTTCCTGGGTCTTATTTAATGTATGTATTTTTTGTTGTTGTTGTTGTTTGTTTGTTTTGAGATAGAGTCTCAGTTATGTAGTTGAGACTTAACTTGGGCTTCCTGTCTAGCACAGACTGGCCTGGAGCTCATGGCGATTGTCCTGTCTCGGCTTTCTTGGGCGCTTGGGTTATAGTTGTGCACAACGTGGTGGATCGGACAGATACCCCTGCTTCCTTGGTTATTTTTATTTTTTATTTTTTATTTTTTTGGCAGAACCAGGGATTGAACTTGGGACCTTGCGCTTGCCAGGCGAGCGCTTATTCTACTAAGCTATCTCCCTAGCCAAGAAATTAATACTATAAATAAAACAAATTAGCATTTATCTGAAAATATTTTTGTAACAGCAGAATAGAGAAAAATTCAAGCATATTTTGGATTTCTTTCTTTCTTTTTCTTTTTGTCTTTTTGAGACAGGGTCTTGCTATGCAGCTCAGGTTGGCCTTGAGCTCACTTTGTAGCCCAGGCTGGTCTCAAACTCACACTGATCCTCCTGCCTCAGCCTCCCGGGTGGTGGGACTACCGGTGTGCGCCACCATGCCCAGCTTGGATTTCTTATACAAGAGAAACCACGCAGGCCTGCCCTGGTGGGGCATGCTGGTGAACTGGATACTCAGTAGGCTGAGGCAGGAGAATTGCTGTGAGTTCCCCTTGTGGAGTACACAGTGAGACCTTGTCTCAAAAAACAAAACAAAATGAAGAGCCCAAGAAAAGTCAGCTGGGCAGTTCTGTCCCCTGAGGTGTAGTGGACCTGGCCCAGGGTGACTTGTCTGTACCCTAGAGTGCAGAGAACCCGCCTAGGGAGGCTCATCATCACTGGATGGTTTAAAGGGGAAATACGGAAGGAGGACTGGCTTGTGTTCTTCAGAAACGCTCCAGTCTCTGTCCGCAGCTTGGTCGCCATCTCCCGGCTTCTCATGCAGACTCGTGGGCTTCCATCTTGGGTCCTTTAGCCTTCTGGCACTCTTCAGCCTTCCATTGCCTCCTCATGAAAAGCTACATGGACACTGCAGTGAGCTCCAGACCTGGGACGGAAATCTTTTATTTATTTATTTTTTATTTTATCTTATTTTAGTTTATTATGGCTGGCTCAGCCTGCCCTGGGGGTGGGTCTGGCGCAGCATGTGGTGCTGGGGATCGAACAGGGGTCCTTATGGTTGCCTAAGCTTTCCTAAGCAGGTGCTTTAGACCACTGAACCATCTCACCAGCCCTGGGACTGAAATCTTGGTCTCCATTGTGCAGATGCCCTCGGCTCTTCCTCATCGGACTCTGTGACTGTGTGATTTCTTTTCTTTTTCTTTCTTTTTTTTTTGTGGTGCAGGGTTAGGGTTAGGGTTAGGGTTAGGGTTAGGGTTAGCTATCTTTCTGGCCCTTGTGTAATTTCTTATACCTTGTGTTATATCTGCTTCTCTAGTAAAAAACACTAACTGATACAGTTGCATTTGAAATTTTGCACATAAACAGAAATTTTCATACTTTATCTCACATTTTTTATTTAATTATTATTATTATTGTTGTTGTCTTTTTGAGACAGGGTCTCGCTATGCAGTTCAGGCTGGCCTTGAGCTCACTTTTTGTACTCAGGCTGGTCTCAAATTGGCACTGATCCTCCTGCCTCAGCCTCCCAAGTGCTGGGATTATAGGCGTGCACCACCACAGCCTGGCTGTTTTTATGTTTCATAATTCAAATTCTCATTGTATGAGGCCACACTATGCTTGATGCATGATTGAATATTGATGCATGATTGAATATGTATTTTTTCTTTTTTGAGTATGGTTTCTTTTTTATTAGTATATGTTTTCCATGCATGAAGATTAGATTCATCTTGAGTTGGAACACATACATATTAAATCTGGATTGTTTTTACTCCTCCATGGAACTGAGTCTCTCTCTCTCTCTCTCTCTCTCTCTCTCTCTCTCTCTCTCTCTCTCTGTCTAGCAGGGTCTCACTAGGCAGCTAGGCAGCTTGGACTCCTAATGATCTTCCTGTCTTCAGCCTCCTCAGCACTGGGATTAGAGGTGTGTGCCACCATGCCCGGAATCAGTGGCTGGCTTAGCGTACCCAGGGGGTGGGGCCAGTGCAGCACGTGGTGCCCGGCCCCGGTCCTTGCGCTTGCCTAAGCAGGTGCTTAGTCCATTGAGTTATCTTGCCAGCCCTGAAACTGAGTTTATTTAGGCTCTCATGTATTTACCATTTGATCACTTTAAGAACTTTTGCTTTTGTTTTGGTCTGGTTAGTGTTTTCTTTTGGCTACTCTGGGAGTGATAGAACTACAGGCAACTGGAGGTAGAGCTCTCCTATCCCCAAGAAGTAAGATTTCTTGTTCCTCTCTGGGTCCCCCAGAAAAGCCCTTCCTTTTCTTGCCTGCTTTTGAGCTGTCTCGTGTGATGTGGTCATGTCTTTTTGCTTTTCACAGGGTGAGAGTCACGCCTACATATTCCAGTCAGTAGGTCGCTGCTTGTTCATTTGTTTTGTTAAGACAAGGCTTCGCTGTGTAGTTCAGACTGGTCTGCAGCTCACAGCGATCCTGCTGGCTCAGTCTGCCGAGTGCTGAGGTGACAGGAGAGCACCACCACAAGCGGCTCCATCAGTAGACTGTAGACTTCATTTTCCTGTCTTCGTCTCTTTCAGTATAAGCAGATGCTCATCAATTTAGGTTGTGAGGAAAGTGGGGATTCTCCTCGCAGCTCTTGAAGTTTAAGACTTTTTTGACTCTGTGTGTGAGCATGTGCTGGAGTGGGCTGAGGGCTGGCAGAAAAACCGGCTAGTGGTAATGACAAAGGTCTACGTGATGCTGTCCTCACACGTGCGATCTTACACCTGCTCTGCCGCCCCACACACAGCCTCCTATATCTTCGTGCACACCTGTGTCCCCCACTCCTCCTTCCATTAACTCCACACAGTTACCCCAGCCTCCAAGGACCCCTCCCTGCTGTGCCCCCAGTGACCCCAGGTGCCTCCCCCTTGCTTGTCCTGTGCGTACATGTGTGTTCCTAGTGACCTCTGTGGGAGCTGGGAGGGGCACCAGGACTTACTGTCCAGGTGTGTCTTTAGGGCTGAGGCTAAGGCAGAAGGCGACCCTGCTTGTGGAGTGGCCATGGTGCATCCATGTGACTGGCCTTGAGGCCTGTGGGACAGAGGAAGCTAGGAGAACCCTGGAGCCCATTTGAGTTTGTCATGGTGACCCAGGTTGGCTCCGGTGCTCCTTGGGGGCTTCTCTGGCATTATGTGGCTGGGTTGCACAAGAGTCGGCAATTCAGTGCCTCTCCCCACAGACAAAAACGTTTTTTTTTTTTTTAATGCCAGAGATTGAACTCAGGATCTTGCCCTTGCCAGGCAGGTGCTTATGCCACTGAGCTATCTCCCCAGCCCTCCCCAAAGACAACTGGTCATAGTTTGTATACATACTTTTCTCTCCTTTTATGTAAATTTGAAAATATGTATATAATCATGTCTAGTTTTTTTCCCTACAGTACTGGGGATTAAATCTTGGACCTTCACACTAAGCTTTAGCCTCAACCCTTTTTCCTTATTTATTTATTTGCAGAGCCAGGGTTAGAACTCACGACCTTGCACTTGCCAGGCAGGCACTTGAGCCACAGAGCTATCTCCCCAATCCCCCATTTTTAAATTTTGAGACAGGATTCTCACTAAGCCATTAAGTTGACCTGCTAGGCTTAACTTGTGGTTTTCCTGCCCCAGCCTCCTAGGTGCTGGGATTGCAGGTATGCACTGCTACACCTAGCTTCTTAATTTTGTTTACATAAATGGGATCATAACAATATTTAGGTTTTTAAACTTTATTTATATTATGACCCGCTCAGCCTGCCCCGGGGGTGGGGCTGGCGCAGCATGTGGTGCCGGGGATCGAACTGCAGTCCCTGCAGTTGCCTAAGCTTGCCTAAGCAGGCGCTTTAGGCCACTGAGCTATCTTGCTGGCCCCATCAATATTTAGTTTTTATGTATAAATATGTCTTGAATATACTTCCTCATAAACATAGAGCAACTCGTTTGTAAATAGCTAAGAGCATTCTGAGGTACAAATGGACTGTAAACTGTGAAATCAATTCTTTATTGATGACTGACTATGATGACTATGTCAGTGCATCGATATTTCGAGTGCTGTGGCTTTCAGGTCAGGGCTTTGGCCATGGATGGTAGAAAAGAAGGAGCAACACTTTTCTCCTTAGGGCAGACTCAAGTGCTAGGAAACGCCTGATGCCCGAGCCACACCTGCCCTTGTGACATCACAGGTTCCCCATACTCTCTGGCTATGGCTGGAAGAATACAGACTCAAAGGGATTTGAACCATCTCCATCCACTCTTACATGTGACCAATGGTGGGTAAGGGCAAGCCAGGCGTGCCGGGCTTGATGGGGATAGCCCCATGGCTCTCAGGAAGAGGGAGCCCTCTGGCTTCTAAAGAGTCTGGGAAGCCTGGAACTGGAGACAGGTGGGCCCCAAGTGGGGAGGGAAGAAAGGTAGCCCCACTCTTCACTCCTTCCCTCCCTGCTGATTGCAGGAGGAGAAGCAGCCTTAGATGTTAACAGGCCCACTGAAGATGATGGCTCTTAGCCAGGAGTGGTGGCCCACACCCATAATCCCAGTACTTTGGGAGTCTGAGGGCAGGAGGATTGTAAATTCAAGGCCAACCTGGACAACTTAGGAACTTAGTAGGACCTTGCTTCAAAATAAAATGTAAAAGAGGGGCTGAGGATATAGTTGAGTGGGAAGGCCCTGTGTTCAATCCCCTATACGACCAAATAAAAAGAAGAGATGGGGGCCGGCGAGATAGCTCAGCAGTCTAAAGCGCCTGCTTAGGCAAGCTTAGGCAATCGCTGGGATTGAGATTTGATCCTGGACACCACGTGCTGTGCCAGCCTCGGGGCAGGCTGAGTCGGCCATGACATACATAAAAAAGTAAAGTTGAGGAGAGAGGTGAAGGAGAGGTATGACATGTACAAAAGGTGATCAAATATATAGTGAATATTTAAATAAAAATTATAAAAATAAATAAAAAAGAAAAGTTGACCTTTGATAGAAGCTGAAAACCTCAGGGGAAGAAGCAGAGGGAGGAGAGGGGCCCGTGCCCTGCTCTGTGCACCTTCCTTTCAGGAGGGGCAACTGTGGACGGGAGCGCAGGGCTTTTCCTGGCGCCTGAAGCTGAATGGCTGAGCAGCATCCTCTAAATGTCCCCCTTCTCTCTTTGCAAGTCCCAAGAAGACCCCAAAGTGATGTCAGCTGTAAAGATCCAGGCCTGGTGGCGGGGCACCCTGGTCCGTCGGGCACTGCTGCACGCGGCCCTCAGGGCCTGGATCATTCAGTGCTGGTGGCGGACGATTCTGGCAAAGCTGTTGGAGAAGAGACGAAGTGGGATGCTGAAAACATTTTTAAAGGAGGAGCAGGCAGCCGTCCGACTGCAGTCCTGGGTCCGCATGCGGCGTGCTCGCCAGCACTACTGCCAAGTGCTCAGTGCTGTCCGCGTCATCCAGGCCTTCTGGAGGGGCCACACCTGTACTTCCCGGGGTCTCATCAAGGGCCACTACCGAGTCACTACCAGGGAGCTGCATCTCGAGCTGGAGATCTTGCTGGGCTCAGGGCCTTGCATCATGACCGAGCGTATTCCCCTCCCAATAAAGCAGTGAACTGGGCTTTTGCAGACTTTCTCCGATGAGGGGGGCAGGGCAGATGGTGGGAGCTACTTGGCCTCTCAGATACTAGCTCTGGGGAATTGAGAGGATGTTATGGTTCATAGCTAGTTTTCCCCCAAAGCCTCATGCAGTCATTGAGGCAGCTTCTAGAGTTTGTGCTTAATTCATGATCAATGCTGGGATTATAGGTGTGAGAGCTACACCCATCTTGGGGGAGGTAATCTGCATAGAATATAAGGAAGGGAAAGGGGCTTTCGAGCTGCTGCGGCTGCTGCTCCTCCTTTTGCTCTTTGTTGTTTTTCTGCCACCATGAACAGCTGCCCTCTGTCATGTGCCACCTTGCCTTGGAGCCAGCCCAGTATGGACTGAAACCTCCACTAAACTTTCACCTAAATAAATCTTTCCTTCCTAAATTTTTGGTTTTGGGTATTTTGTCCCAGCAACAGGAGAAAAGTAACCAAGACAGAGGGTTGTCTCAAGCCGGGTATGGAGAAGGCTTCTTTGTCCGAACTGAACAAGAACGGTGATCAGTTAGTAAAATCTGATGTAGCTAGGGAAGTTGGGAGAACAGATGACCAGTCCTGTGACGTCACTCATGTTTGATCTATGAAAGTGGGCATTCTCCCCACCACCATGCATCGTAGGAGTCTTGGGGGTGGTCATAGAAACGGCAGCACATGCATCAGGAGCTCACGCCTCTGGCTCTCTATGCCCAAGGTTGAGAGAAATGTACTCATGCCAACCTGTGACCCTGTCTCTCTAGCTGGCTGAGACTGCACTGCCGTATTCAGTTACTAAGTCAGACTCCAAGACCTGAAATGGAAGCTGTTTATCTCAACCAGGTTGTCTTAGTTACTTTCTCATTAGTGGGGCAAAATACCTGACCCAGCAAGTTAAAGGACAAAAGGGTTATTTAGCTCACAGTTTATAGAGATTTCAGTCCATAACTGGCTGGCTTCAAAGCAGCATGATACATGACAAGAGGAGGAAAAGTCCATGGCTGGCAGGCAGGCAGGCAGGCAGGCAGGCAGACAGACAGCTAGCAGGCAGGCAGGC
>PVKN010041291.1:0-10569 GCA_004027915.1 Capromys pilorides
TTTATTTATTTATTTATTTATTTTTGCAGAACCGCCTGACCCATCATTTTAGACTCTGTTGTCAAAGGAAAGTCCCCAGGACTTTGTAATAACGAAAGTTACTGAACATAGTAGGGAGATTTCCATTTACACACAACACTTCATGGAAACTAAAGCACGAAACAAGAGGAGGTACAAGGAGAGGAAGTCAGATAAAATTGATGTCCATGCAGTTTTATTTTCCTCTTAGACTCTTCTCTGCTGCTACATTTCATAAGCGGAGGATCGGGCTGCCTGGCTGCAGTTCCAGGGTTAATTTGGCACATGAGATTACGCCCAGGTTAGTGGCGGTCACTGCAGCCAGGAAACATGAATGCCTGGAGTTGCCCCAGCCCGCTGGCTTCCTCCTCCACCTGGTCCCACACAGTCCTTCCTCCTCCAGAAGCTGGAGCGCAGGGAAACGTCCCTGAGTGTCTCAGCCCACACAGGTCCCCCAGGCTTGTCCTCTCCCTAAAGGCGACCACTGGTTCCCACCGAGGGAGGCAAGTCTACTCTGAATAAAAATCAGAGACACCCCACAGCTAGCAGGACCCCAACTGGGGACACAGTTAGGGCATGGGCAGGATGCCAAGAGAAACACCACCAGGGGAGAACGCGGAACAACAGGAGCTGACGTCAGCAAGTGCCCAGGCGCGTGCGAGGGGACGAGGGACGGCGATTCCGAGCTGACTGCGGAGGTCCTGGCTCAGCCCCAGCTGGCGTTAGGGCCCTCGGCGCCGCTAGGCTTTAGACACCCTCACAGAGACGGAAGCTGGCCTGCCCCGGCACTGCTGGGCACCTGGTGGGCTCCACATGGAACCCGGCTACTGCTCATTTGGCCACGTAGGGGAAGCTGCCCTTCCAGGGGGACCCAGCGGCCAGCCTCACAACACTGGGCCTTATGCCAGGCCCCCAACAGTGGGCCTTCCATGTGGTATAACATGTGCTCTGAAGCTGCTCTGTGAAGTGGAAACACCTCTGAGCTGGGGGCTGCGCCTTATTAGAATACAAAGTCCTTGAAAGATGCCGCGTGGGTCTTGTTCACTTCCTTTTATTAATCTCAAGCCCTACGTCAACTCTGCTCCTGAAAACCCCGGGCTAACCAAATGCCACTGCTCCCTACTGAAATCCAGGGACTGCCCTCGGCTGCTGGGAGGGTGACTCAGGAGACAGAGTGCTGCAGGGAAGCCTCGCACCACGTACCGAAGAGGGGCTCAGTCTGTGGAGGTGGAGCCCGGGGTTCCTTGCGCATTCTGGAGGTTTCAAGGGTTTTAAGATGGGGAGAAGGCTCTGGGTGTACACAGGCCTGCTGCGAGGCTCCGCAGACAGCTGCGGTTTCAGTGGGGGAACAAGAACAGAGTGTGTGGAGCAAAATTAACTGAGACCAGTGTGGTGGCTTCCTGAGGAAAAACGGGGACATAACGTGCTTTCTCCAGTGGCAGCACGCCTGCGTCCCATTACCGTGGAGCGCTGTGTGGCCTAACTTGTGCTGTCAGGGGCTGGGTCACCCTGGGGGACTCCCTGGGAGGGAGAGCTGGGACCTGGGGCAGTGGCTCTTCTCTGCTCTGGGCAGAGCTCTCCTAGGAAGGCATCCTCAGAGTCACATCCTACCCCGTGGAAAGCTGTCCTCGGACTGGCAGGAGGCACCCACAGTCCTGCATGGCTACAGGTGTGAGAGTGGGAAGTGGGGAGACTGGTCAGATCTCCCCGAAATGTGGCGGGTGCTCACCCAAGTCTCCCATTCCTGCCCCCCTCCAGGCTAGGCCCCAAGTCCAGGGACTCACGGCAATGCGGACAGGAGGAGCAGGAGGAGGACAGCGACTGTAGCCTCCTCTTGCCCTTTTCCCCTTTGCCACCCACCCACACACAGTTGATGAAGGTCGGGAGGGGGCGGGAGCGCAGCTGATCCTGGTCTCAGCCCAAGATCAATGAGTTGAAGGTCAACAGAGCCACCCACGGAGTCCGGGGCAGGAAGCTGTTCAGCAGCTTGGCTGGGCTCCCGTCCCCTGGCTTTTCCAAGTCCCTTTTGTCTCCTCCTGTAGCTGAGGTTAGCTCATGTGCCAGCTGTCTGGCCACTGGCTGCCTGAGAGCAGCCACCCAGCCTCAGGAGACAAGGCTCTCTGTGAAGGCCCTTAGGGTCAAGTGTGGCTCACGAGGCCCAGCTCTTCCTGGCTTGGGAGACTGTACTGGAGCTCAGTGCATGGGGCTGGAGCACCAGCGAGCTCCTGGCTGGCCTTGCAGGTGCCCACTCCTCCTGGAGATCTGACACAGAGGGGCACAGAATCGCGTCGGAATCCGGTCTTCTCTGGTTGGCTGGCTCCGTGTGACTGCCTCCCCTCACCTCCTCCTCACTAAAGCCGCCCAGGTCCTCTCCAAGGACAGTGTGCACCCACAGACAGACCAGAGCCAACCCGGACCCAACCTCCTGCCGCTTTTCTAGGTGGGATGGCAGATCTGAGTGGGCCAGGCCAGCTCTGTCACTGGGATGATGCAGTTTCTCTGCCACTCCAAGAGTTTGTCCTCAGAAGTGAAGCAGGGTAAGTGACATCATCAGGGCGCGATCAGTGTGCATCCCAAGCCCGTTCTCCAGGGCCCCCAGGCAGCCTCTGAGCCGCTCTGCAGGGGCCCTGGCCTGTCCACTCCTCGTGGCCAAATTGTCCTTTATCCGGGAACCATGTTTTGAGCCTTACACCAGCACAGAGAATCCGAACAAAGCGAATCAAAAGCAGTGGTTAGACATTGCTAGGAAGCAAATCAGACACGCCCTGCTGTGCAGAGCGCCACCCCCGGGCACTCCCAGGAGGCCTAGAACCACACAGAGCCCAGCTGGGAGAAAACACCCTGGCCCTGGCCAAGGACAGAGACCCTGAAGGTGGGGACGAGGACGGCAGACCCGGAGAAGAGGCTGAGGCGGCACTGTCTCCCTTGAGCCCCCTGCTCTGGCTGTTGGCTGTGAGTCTGGGGACTTCCATGCACACAGACCTTTTGGCTGCATCGCCCCCTCTGCAACACAGCACGCCAGTCACAAAGGTTTTCCTCATTCGTCAAAGAAGCCAGGTGAGCAGCAAGCCCGTGGCTGAGAACGGCTGCAGGACGATGGCGCAGGGACCAGTTTTCTTTAATGTCTCGCTGCAGGATGAGCCCCGAGCCTCAGTCAGTCCTTCACACAAACAGACGGGACTCTTGCTACTTCCTGATAAGTTTTGCTGTGTGTGCTCATGGGTACAGCAAGGTGCACGTCTCAGGAGGAGTGGCCTCTGGGCCCCAGGGGAGATGACACAAGGCGCTTCCCTTGCCTCAGGGTGCTGATGGCTAGCGCAGAGTCCTCCACGTCGGCATGGGCACTAGGGGTGGGACAAGTATTCTGCCTTTCTGCGGTTGTCCCGAGGGTCATGCCCAGGGCGTCCTAAGCCCTCAGTGGCACCCGTGTAGAAGCCGGGGAGAGGAGAGGCCCAGCAGGTGCCGAAGTGAGTGAGAGAGCATTCTTTCCCAGACCTATGCAGACCGGCTGTGCTTTCTTCCTGTGCCAAATGCCACCCCCACATCTTCTGAAAAAAGGACAGAGACTTTACCCAGCCGAGGGAGCAGGTGGCCCTGCTGCTCTGTGGACCACTGATTCGTGCAAGCTGGAGAATGCTGCTCCGAACAGACACCGCCCAGCTCTTCCTGAGTCCGCGGGACAGAAACACCTGAGGGATGGAGGTGGGGGTGCCCCACAGTATCAAGTTCCAGGCTCCACCCCAAGCTTCTGACCCTGGCAGTCTGTGCTGGGGTCCAGGCATGCAAAGGTGGAGCCATCACTTGAGCTTCTCAGGTGCAGGGAGGACAGGAGCCAGGCACCTGGGTGAGACACAGGCAGTCCGCATTGCGTCCTTTGCAGGAACCTCAAGTATGTCTAATTCAGCTCTCTGATACACAAGAAGTGATACTGATGCTGGCAGAAAGGACCCAGTTTGACCAGGAGGATGAGACCCTGGTGGAACCGCCTGTCCTGGGTGAGAATCCACGGTCCAGGCTGCCTCTTTCTAACCGAGAAGCAGGGGCCATGTTCCTGTAAAGGCTTTGAAACAATAACCTTAAAAGGAACAGAAAAGGAACTGAGGAGTCATCAATATAGAAAGCGCCTTTGTTCAGAAAAGATGGCTTTGAAAAGCAAATGTTAGTGAAAGATGCTATATATTAGAGGAAGTTCCCGGGGCAAGTCCAGCCCGAAGCACAAGGGGCCCTCTGTCTGGCCATCTGCGGTCTGCGCCTGAATGCCCACGCGGAAGGCAGGGGCTCTGATGTCTAATGGCTTTTGGACTCAAGTAAAAGGGAACAAAGCAATTCCTAAACAAAAGGGCTGCAGTCTAAAAGCAGCTCCTAAGGAACAAAGATTCTGGCTCTGCGCATTCCCACAAAGTGGGGTTTAATTAGGCCAAGGCATGCTAATGCGCCTTACGGACACCACCAAGGCCAGCTCTCTTCTGCATCCTGGACCAAGGAAAAAGCTGGGGGGCTTGGTGGCATGAAGCAGATTGTCAGAGATATTGGGAAAATAACGATGGTGTCCTTGGAGTTAGCCAAAGTGATGTGCGAAGCCAAACTGGAAGCTTTCTGGGTACTTGTGGCTGCTCTTCACCTCATTCCCACGGAACCACGTGACCCAGAGCAGAAGGGGTTTGCTGAGCCCGATGGGGAGACTTGCCCACTGGCTTTGGGGTGGGCTGACGGAGATTCCAGGCCGGCTGTGAAGGTAGCCAAAGGGGGGTCTATTGTCATTATTTCTCAAATTCTGGACATCTGTTTCCATTCCACCAAGATGGTCCCTTAGAAGTATTAGTATTAGCAAGAAAACAGGAGGAAAGAGGGCCTCCCTGACCCCAGAGAGGGTGACTTGAAGGCCAAGCAACATCCTTCCTTCCGGTGACCATGTAGAAAGGTTTGCAGGGTGCTCGCCCAAAGATTTCTAGCTATGTTGCCCACTTGGTGGAAGTAACAGCCTTGGGGGCCAAAGGTTTGCCCACAGGCAGCGACAGAGGTAGGACAGAGCCCCTAATGTCTCAACACACAACCCAGCGTTCCTTCAACCCTGGCAGGCAGCCTGTGTTACCCTCTTACTGACACTGATTCCTGAATCACCAGGTCTTTCCTTGTGATCCGTAGCATCTCACCTTCCCCAGGCAAGATCTTGGGCAAGTCCTGTAGCACCTCAATTGACCCATTGGTGGATAAGCAGCCCCCAGATCTATAAGACATGTCAGAGGTAAGGGTGCATCTCCCCAAGGTAGGGAAGGTGACACAGCAAAGACCCTGGGGACCCTCGTAGGACTGGCCTGTCCAGTGAGGCTGCACAGCACTGACCCACAGGGAACATTCATCACTGGTATGAAAGACATGAGTGCCATTCGAGAGAGTGTCACATGCCAATGAATGTCAAGGGACCTCTAGAGGCTGAGAGCAGCCAGCCGGACAGCAGGACCTGAGTCCCCAGCCCCAGGGGCTGGGTTCTGCCCACAGCGACATGACTTCCGAGCTTGGAAGGCTGCTGGCAGGGGACTGCAGTCTTGGAGGACCAGCCAGGCTGTGCCCAGGCACCGAGAGGACGTGTGGACAACCCATTTGGGTTCTGCGAGGTCACCCTGAGCTCTGTTAGTGAGCACCGAGGGACTCACTGGGGCTGAAGCGCCTGCGGGCCCCAGTTAGCATTTCTGGCACCCAGTGGCTGTGTGGCCTCGTCTAAGTGTTTCTCTTCCACGGCAACTCACTGTATGGGCACTGTTGATTCCCTAACACTGAACTCAAGGCCAGCCGCGCATGCTGCTCCTGGGTGAAGCTTCCGGAGCACACGGTCCCCTCCACGAGGTGCGTGGCAGCCTTCTCGTGCTAGGAACACCACGAGCACTCAGGGGCTACCCCAAACCTTGAGCAAAAGCACACAAGGCAATACACGAGGCACTCCCAGACTCGGAAGGGCCCTTGGGTCCAGATGAGGGATGGGACAAGAAGCCAGAGCTGTGTCTCCTCGGGGAGGGAGTGCTTCGGGGACCCCCATTTGCTGTGACCTTTGCACTCCCACAAAGAACACCCAGGAGCATGCGCAGCAGTCTCCAGGTTACAGAGTGGCCTCGGCCAGTGGGTGAATCCACAAATTCGGACACTGCAGGTGGTGGCCGTGGGCCCTGTGCTGGTTCAAGCTGCCAGCGAACGATCTCATCTTCCAGCTTCTGTTTTCCTGCCTATGCGTCTCCCTCTCCCTCTCCCGCTACCACAACACACAGGCCTTCCTGAGAAATAAAGTTGCTTCTGGGGGTCACAGTCTTCGCACCCTGCCTTCCTTTGCTTTCTCTTTTCCCTGCTCATGCGGGGAACGTTCAACAAGCGCTGCTCTTCTTACTAACAATCCAGCGATTGGAGTGCTGCTGGAGACCCCCCGCAGGGTTTCTCAGCACCGGACGGGTTCGAGGTAGTGGTCCTCGCGAGGAGCTGTCCTCACAGTGTGCACATTGTGCCGTGGCCTGGGTGAAACGTTCGCTCAGGTCTCCCTGTTCTTACTGTCTCACCGTGTCAGACCTGCTGCCGATCCTGAGCAGCGGTTCTCTCGTTACAGAGCTCCTATCTCCTACCCTGAACAAAGGGTTCCGGGACCTCGCCCTGAGCTTCCACACCCCAGCCTGGCTCAGCAGGGGGAGAGGCAGGAGGGCACTGCACCCCCTGGCCCTCCCAGCCCTCTGCTGCTGCTCTGTGGCCACTGCCCGGCTGTGTGGTTCCTAACTGGGGCTCACCAGTCCCCAGGTTCCTTCCCTTTGTTCTTTGCCACGTTTGCTGCAGGGTGATCTACACCTTGATGGGGATCCTCTAGGGCACACACTTCTGCCCCCTGGACACGACCTTGAGTGCCCAGAGGCCAGATGTGCCCCCACTTTAGTCTGTAGAACTGCAGCTGCTCGGGACTGGGGTCCCACCCTGAGCCTGTGCTCCGCCGTCTGTCCAGTGACTCCATGGGTTGGCCGGACAGACATGCATCGGCTGCATCTTTGGGGCTCCTGCAAAGAACCAACGGACAGGTTTCCAGCTCTTTCCGTTTTCAGAGCCACAGCCCAGAAACCGGCATCTAACTGGCCGTATGGGGGTCATCCTGCGCCCCTGGGTGCGGGAGCTTCCACTTGTCCAGTAAGTTCACAAAGGCAGCCTGCCGGCAAGGGAAAGAAAACCCACTCAGCTGTGTATATTCATGATATAATGACAGCCAGCTTGGAGTGGGGCACAGAGATCCCCCTCCTGGTCTGCGCCACTGCCCCCCTGGATATAGAGAAATGAAGAGAACAGGGCTACCCTTGCAATGGAGGAGGGGCTATCTGACCATCCACACACGAAGAGCAGGCCTCCCCGGCCGGGGCTGAGCGCCTTCGTTATTCCCCAAGTTGCTTGGCTAATGGTGATCATCCTCTTCAATGCAGCAAAATAGGCAGGGAATTGACGGTCTGTTTCACAGCAAACACTCACCGCGTCTCAGCCTTGGCTTGCAGAGCAGCTCAGAAAGAAAATTACAGGCCTGCGCGATGCTCGCCGAATGTAGGAGAATCCCACAAAGCTGTCACGTTCCTTCTTTCAAGCCTCTGCACAAAATACATTGTCTTCCACTTTGGCTTGTTCCCCAGGGCTGCGTGTCGGTGGTGACTGATTTTCTCCTTTTGTCATTACCAGTTGACGCTGTCTTTTCAGTCAGTGAACATTAGAGACATTTCAGTCCTGTTTACAGGAAGCTGTAAAGAGCTAACTTTGGAGGGGGAGGGACAACGCATGAAGAGCACTCTACAGCATCTTAGCACCCAAAGGGATGATAACCGTAATCATCGAGCACATAATCCTGCTTCAGAGCCCATTGCGTCGGGATGGTGCGATGCTCTCCTTCAGACTGTCTAGCTGCAGTGAATCTGGAAACAATAAACAACACAGGCAGAAGGAAATTCTTGATTAAAAAATGTAACCAAGAGATTCTTTAAGGAACAAGAGAATGGGATGAATCTACCCACCTGTGCTCACCTTCAACTTCATCATGAGCTCATTTGCATGATTGCATCCCTGTCACCTGCTTGCAGCCTTCCACCTGGCTGCCCGCTGCTGCACCGCCCTCTTCTCCCCAGTGGAAGGCATTGGACAGTACCCCTGCCTGACTTCTTTGCCCCAGGATGCTCCTTAACGGCCACAATCCAAACTGATATTACATATGTCACTTAAACAATGTCACTTTAAAAGTTATCTGAGCCACTTAGAGAAACAAAAAGGCATGAAATACGTTCTCCAAAATATTTCATTAATGTTCTTACTCCACAATGTGTCTGAGGTACTGCTACTACCTCAGACATCATGAAATCAGGCCTTTATTAAAGAAAGGAAAGAAGCACAATGGGAATAATGCCAAGCAACCATAGGAAAAGATGGGGTCTGTGTACCTGTATTAGTTAACTGGTGCCACAAAGGATGATGGCACTGGGACTCTGGCAATGCCAAGGCCCAGTGACACGTGAGCATTAGCCACCTTTGTCACTCAGGCTGGTCAGCTAGTCAGCCGGAGGTGACCCTTACTCAAGGCTCGAGGACCTCTGCCCTGTGCCTCTCCCCGGCTTCTCAGGCACTCTTAGGCTTCCTAGGGTCCAGGCTCAGAACTGCCGACTACCACGTCCACCTTCCAAGTCTTACACAAGTTTCTCTCATGGGTAAATTCTATATCCTACCACACGAGGAATGGGATTCTGGGAAATGTAGTTCCTAGTCTTAGATGCAGTAACAATGGCGGTGGGAATGGGGGTGGGGATGGGCCTGGGGATAAGGGCTGGGGATGATCATGGTTGTTGTGGCTTTGGTGGCAAGGGTTGTGGAGGTAGCAATGGTGATGATGACAATACGGTGGTAAACTAGGGAGCACCGTGGTGGGATAGTGATGAGGCAGAAGGCTGGGATCCCGAAAAAAGCCTCTGAGCACACAGGACACTGTTCACCCCTGCATGGCCTGCGACAGCACACCCATCGCGAGACACATCAAACCAGAAAAGCAGAATATTTGCATGCAATCACAAAGAAGCCTCCATAATTAAAATAATCTGTCTAATGTCACTTGCTCTTGGTCAAACAAAAGTCATTACTTTGGCAGGTGGGTCACCCAACTGGGCAATACAGTGTTAGCTTCGCCCTGGCACAGCCACAGAGAGCAGCTCTGCGGTGCGGGTTATGGTCACAGGCCCCAGACTGCTTCCTGGGGACCCAAATGCCTCCTTGCTGAGAACACTGGCTCTTCCCTGGGCCTACAGAGTTCTGGTACACAGCGGAGTGGGTTGAAGGGCTTCACACTGCTGGCTTCACACTGCGTCGGCTTGCAGGGCCGCTCTCCACGCTGAGTCAGAGCCCTTGCAGACCAACATGGAGAAGTGCCATCCATCTAAAAATGCTTTGCTCGAGGTCAGGACGTCAGGCCAGCTTGTCCTACTGCCCTGCAGTGTCCTTCTGCTAGCCCACCTTGTCATTTAGGGGCAGCTAAGCCAGGACGCATATCCACAATGATGACACTAGCTATGTGACAACTCAGTAGCCCCTGAGTGAAGCTGACCACTGTCATCCACCAAATCAAAGCCGGGACATCTTGGGCAGGTTAGTGGTACCAGATATACAAAACGTCAACAGCCTTGGAGTGAGCCGGCAGTGGTCACCTGGGGTCCACGTCCGTCACAAGCAAATGAATCTCCTGGGGCACCCAGCCAGTGAAAATCCAGCCCTGGAGCCCACCCCAGCAATCCTCATTTTTCATTTTTTGCATTATTTCCTTGTCCTGACTAAGTGCTGGGTCCCTTCAGGCAAAGCCCAATTTAACTGAAGCCTGAGCATCCTGTAAAGCGCTTCCTCTGTGAAAAGCCATGCGCTTAGAATATTAGGTGCAGTTTCTGCGGCTGTCTCTGTGTCCGAAGGTCTTCATGTCTGGTGGCCGTGGTGCTGCTGGGGATGGTGCTGGTGGCGGTAATGACAGTGGGTAGGTGGTGAGGATGGTGGCAATGACGGCAGCGGTGGCAGTTGATGGAACAATTGAGATAGCAGTGGTGATGATGACAGAATAAATGGTGACACTGGGAAGGGGACAGCAATGGGGGTACCAGTGACAAGGGCAGGCAGGGTGCTTCAGATGGTGGTGGTTATGGTTCTCATCACGGTGCTGACAGAGAAGGACAACATCAGTCACCAAGTCCTGCAGTAACCCACAGATTAATCTGCTGGGCAACCTGCGGCCTCTGCGCAGAAGCCTCGGGGCTCTAAGTACAAAAACTCAGCTTCTTCATGTCAAGTGTGGAGCCCACATCTCTCTCCTCCCACTGGAGCCTCCCAGATAACGTTGTAACAGAGTCATGGCAACACAAGTCTTCGTTTTTTACTTTAAAATTTATTTTTTCATCTTTTTGATTCCTTTCTTACACTTTTCAGAGCTGCTTTACTGTGTTTGCAAATGAATTGCTTTATGTTTCACTTATTAATCCTACTGTCTTTCTTATTTATTAATTTCTGGTTCTACCTGTTTTATACACT
>PVKN010041292.1:0-10572 GCA_004027915.1 Capromys pilorides
GACTGCAGGTGCCCCGCTGGGATCTAAGCTCCGCTCCCCGTAGCATCCCCCAGTTCTCCCCAACACTCACCCTGCACTGCCTCTCGTACTCGCTCCTCATCTGTGCCAGCCTCTCTTCCTGCAGAAAGAACTCAGCGCTACTGGGATCGAGGTCTCCAAACTAGAAAGGGAAGAGGGCGAAGCGGTCATTTTCCCCCAGTACCCTTCTCTGACCTGTCCCATGCCACATGGCTCAGTTTCTAGTGAGCATGGAAGGAATGTGGCATTTAAACAGAAACACCATCCACCGGAAGCTGGGGAGGATGATGGGTGTGCTCCACTCAGGCTGGAACCACTTCCAGAGCCAGGCAGTGTTTCCCTCGCAAGCGCCCCACTAAACGATTCCCCACAAGAGGTGCAACTTCCTACAGGAAAGCAGAGTCGTTCCCTAATAAAAATGTTCCTGGCATTGCCTCTGTTCTTCTGAGTGAACGACATGTTGGGCAGCCTCATGGGGAACCAGACATACGCAGATTTACCTTTTCTGCTAACACATTTTCCAAATTGCGCTGAAGTTTGTTTGTCAGATTCTCGTACTCCGCCAGCTTTTCTGCATTTTCCAGAAGCTCATTTTCCAGACGACTGTTTTCCTGAAGAAATTTGGGGCAATTCAGTGTGGCCCGGATGAAGAAATAAACAAACTGTTTGTACTATTTTATACAAGGCATAAATCATTATGAAAACATGTCTATTATGAAATCTGTGACATAATTGGAAACACAAGTAAATATAACAAATCTGGCATCTATCTCAGAACCCCGTCTTCCTTCAAAAAAAAAAATTGTGTAGCGCCTCACTGTCCCCTACTGTTTAGTGTTAGTCACCCACAGCTACAGGAAGGTATCACGCACATGAAATACACCTAGTGCACACTGAACTGAGCTCTAAGTACAACGCTTATACCAGTCTTCAGACACAATAAATCTATGTAGCTCAGTAATAATTCTGGGGGCTGCAGAGATAGATCTGCTGTCTAAGTGCCTGCCTAGGCAAGCACATTCAATCCCCTGCACCACATGCTGGGCCAACCCTGTCCCCAGGTGCGCCGAGGTGGCCACTGCGTCTGGGTGTGGTGGCGCATGCCTGTAATCTCAGCACTGGGAAGGCTGAAATGGCAGGATCACTATGAGTCCAAGCTGCATAGTGAGACCCTGTACCAAACAAAAATTAAATAATAATAATAAATTTTTGTACACTGAATACATTTCAAAATGAGAATGCTTTGGGGATACTAGATGAAATAAAATGATTGAAATGAATCCTACCTTTTAAGATGCCACTTGAAAATTTGAAATTATGTATGTAGCTTGTTTTAATATTTTATGGGAGAACACTGCAGTAGACTATTGTAAGTGACATGAAAATACTCAAAAAATATAATCAAATGAAAGGAAACTGGCTACAAAGCTGCCATCAAGAGAATTCAGAAAGGAGGTAACTATAAAAAAGGAGGTAACTCTAAAATTAATTTTCACTTATTGATTCTACGGTTCACTTTTAACTTATAAATTTATTTTGGATTTAAGGCTATAAAATATAATACAAGTTATTTGTAATTTATGTTTAATATATAATAAAATAATATCTCAAGTGATACTTTCAAAAGTCTTTTTTTTTTCATTTTATAGGCTCTCTATATAACGAATCTTTTGGAATCATTTCCATTCCACATTTGTTTAAAAGAAAGAAACCATACAGACATGCCATTTGCCATATTTTCTTCTCCAGTGTTAGAGGCTGATTGGAAGAATGGTATTTTCAAAGTACATTTTGCCAAAAGAACACAGAGCCAGTATATTTTTAATCTATTCTAGTTCACACCCTCATATAGCAATATGGGATAAAAAGGAATAGACTTAAAGCATTTAAAAAAAATACTACCTTCCCCTAACATGCCAGTTCAATGACCCCAAGCTTTCAAAGTTAGATGCTAAGCTTAGATGCTACAGTAGGGAGGAGCAATTTGTGTGTCCCAGGACCTGCTGTGCTCTGAAAATGGACAAATCAGATATTGTCTCTGGCCTACAGGGAACACTGGGGACTGCAGGAGGGAGCAGAGGTGGATACAGCTTGGTACACTAATAAATGTACTATTTCCTGGCAACAGAAAAGTAAATACAATGGGAATGATCAACTGATTCGGCCTGCAATATTGAGGAAAGCAGGAAGGGACACAAAAGTGCTCTAGCCCCAAGGGACAAGGGGAGCTGAAGGAAAGCGCAGAGGGCAGGAGCTGCCCCAAGAGCTGAGGCTACAAAGCTCCAGGTTGGGCTCCTTCAGCAGCCTCCTGCGCTCCAAGGGTGGCCACATGATAAAAGAGCTTTGAAAAGGCAACTCCAACGGCCATCCTGGGGTAGAAGAGATGGAGAAAACGTCTTTCAGGGACATACAAGAATCAGCTAAGAAACATGATGAATTGAGAGCTCAGTCAGAGACTGAGGAAATGCAGAGCGTGGGGAGACACGGAAGGCAGGGCAGAGCAGCAACACAACTTAGAGATGGGTAAGTTGCAGCAGACGGGAACAACAGAGAATTTTAACTTCCAGGACTAACCATGGTGTCAGTGTAGACTAGGTAGGCAATTTGAGAGATGAAACTGTTGCATGGGTGGGGAGTGGCAGCTGGCTCTGTTTTTGATGAGTGGCGTTTCAGGAAGGTTTTATGGTGGCAAGGGAAGCAAACAGTCCAAACGCTGGCAGGTTCCTGACAGCCTCCTGGCATCATCTGATTTAATCTCCACAGCGCTGCTAACGCCCAAGTGTTACTATGGTACCGCTGGTAACTTAGGAAAATAGTCTGAGGAGGAACCTAGCAGCGCCCTGACACACATGGCTCTTGACCCAGCTGGGGGAATGTGCAAGAATTCCCACAGTGGGCTGGTGAGATGGCTCAGCGGTCTAAAGCGTGCGTCGGGAAGTTTAGGCCACCGCAGGGGCCGCGGCTCGATCCAGGCACCACATGCTGCGCCGCCCCCCACCCCCCAGGGAAGGCTGAGCCAGCCATAACACAAACCAATAAATGTGGTTTAAGAAAAAAAAAAGAATCCTCATAGCGAGCCAGAGCACACACGGTGTCTTGCAGAGCCGGAGCTTCCCATGCGGAATCCTCAGCAGTGACCCAGACCCCAATACAAAAAAACGCGATTACCTTCAGAGACAGGGCGAGGCGGTCCCGGATGTAGTTCTCTTCCGTTTTAGCCTTCTCGATTTCCTGCTCGAGCTCTGAGCGCTGCTTGCCCACCTGCTGCAGGATTTGCTCTCTCTCTTTTCGGAGCTCATTCTTTAAGGCTGTTATGCGTTCCTTGTACTCTTCATCCAGTTTCCTGGGAAGAGAGGAAATCCAGAGTAGGATTAAATCCTCTGGAGAGCCCTGTGAGGAGCCACCCATAATAGAAACAGAGTTACAGACCCAGTGTGAGCTGCCTGCCCTTAGGCCTGGCCACACCTAAATCTCAGGAGCCTTAGCTGCGCACTCCGGCACTGTGGGAAGCTGAGGCAGGAGGATGGAACAGTCCAGGCAATTTGCTAAGTGAAAATCTGTCTTAAAATCAATCAATCAATCAGTCAGTTATGATACCAGGTATCATAGCACACACTTATAACCTTAGCACTTGGGAGGCTGAGGCAGGGGGATCGTGGCCAGTTTGAAGCTAGCCTGAGCTACAAAGTGATATCAGGGCTGGTCTTCTTAACTACATAGCGAAATCTTGTCTCAGACAAAAAACCAAAACAAACACAGACAAAACAAAATAGAACAAAAAACATGCCAGCTTGGCATGGCCAAACGGGCAGTGGGGCAAAGCACCCCTGGCTCTGTGCTGGCCCTGCAGTCTCCAAGGGCTCTGCCCAGGGTCACGGGTGGGAAGGGGGCCTGCACCTCACCCCCGGGTCGCACCTGAGGTTGTACTCGTTTCGCCGCTCTATGGCCGCATGGTGATCGTCCACTTCTGAAGCCATTAGGGACTTGAGCTTCTCGGCTTTGTCCAGGTCTGAGCGTAGCTTCTCTTTTTCTCTGACCACCTGATCAACTCGTTCTCTAGCATCAGAAACAAACTGAGTTCATGAGAAGCTCCTTCGAAGCAACAAATGGACCCCAGAAAAGTTCTCATGTGGCTGGCTTTGATGCAAAACCAAAATGACAACTCGAACCCTTCCCAAACGGAGAGGGATTCCACGGTTCTCTTCAAAAGCCTACAGACCAACCGCAATGCCCCACCACTCCCCCAAGGCAGAGGGCAGAGCTGAGCATTAGTTACAAATGGAAGGGGAGCGAGACTGCCTAGGAATGGCAGGGCCTCCCTGGAAGGCCGGAGTGACCCGCTGGCCATGCAGGGGAGGGAAAGGGCAGGCGAAGCTTCCGCTCCACTCACAGCAAATGCCGGATCTCAGCCTTGAAGCTGGCCAGAGCCGCCTGATGAATGCCGTTCTTGGTGACCAAAAGCTCATTTTCAAGAGCCAGAGTCAATTCTGTCAAGTTGACGCTCCCATCAAGGCTGAAATCCAAGGCCTAGGAATCAGAACACGGCATGAGGTCAAGACACAACACCAGTTCTTTCTTTCAGAAGCAAGAAAAGATGAAGGTTAGTCAGATTGCAAGAACTGAATACAGCCTAGGACCTGCATGACTGTTTCTTTTCTTTTTTAATTTTTATGTATTTGGTACAGGGTCTCGCTATGCAGCTTGGACTCCTTAGTGATCCTCCTGCTTTCAGCCTCCCCGGTGCTAGGATTACAGGAGTGCGCCACCATGCCCAGTCGCACCGGTTTGGTGCACCTGGGGGTGCGGCTGGTGCAGCGTGGTGCCAGGGATCGAACCTGAACCTGGGTCCCTGAGCTTGCTAAGAAGGCGCTCAGACCACTGAGCTATCTTGCTGGCCCTCTGCGTCTTTAAGGAATGCTGACAATCTTCACCTACGTTTCTTCCTAAGGAAAGCATAACATGGTCATTTGTGTTTAAAAAGTACGACCTGGAACTCTCCATAAACAGAATATAACACTAATCTTTACCAATTAGGAACATTTTCCACACCAACAATTTGGCAGTTAACAACACAGACCAATTTTACTTTTCCATGAAAATTAAAGGGGGGTGGGGCTGGTGAGATGGCTGAGTGGTCTAAAGTGCGTGCATCAGGAAGTTTAGGCCACTGCAGGGACCGCGGCTCGATCCCAGGCACCACATGCTGCGCCACCCCCCACCCCCCAGGGAAGGCTGAGCCGGCCATAACACAAACAAGTATGTAATGTGGTTGATGAAAATAAAATAAACTTAAAAAAAAGAAAATTAAAGGGGGGATGAATAATTACCTCTACTCTCTGAGACTCTGTGAACAGAACATCATTAAGGAGAAATTGAATTGTAGTTTCAAAACAACTGAATTTTCTTTTTTTTTGGAATTTAGGGAAGGATCTGCAGAGTGTTCAGGGTCTTGCTACTAGACTGGCTGGACTTGTAGAGATCTGCCTGTTCACAGGCTCCCAAGAGCTGGGATTACAGGTATGTGCCACCACTTCCAGTCTCAATTGCCATCTCAGCATGCCCCGGGGGTGGGGTTGGCATGGCGACAACTGAATTTTCAACCTTTCGCTGATGTGCCATTTTTTGTGCCATTTTAAGTGCCATACCTTGCAGCAACCATTGAAGAACAGTAGCCATGGCCCTCTGCTATCCCCTGGCCGTGGGCCTCAACAAGGGCCAGAAAGTGACTAAGAATGTGAACAAACCGAGGCACAGCCCCCGCTGAAGATGCCTCACCAAACACACCAAGTTCATGTGGGACATGATCCGGGAGGTGTGCAGCTTCGCGCCCTACGAGTGGCGCCCCATGGAGCTGCTCAAGGTCTCCAAAGACAAACGCCCCCTCAAGTTCATCAGAAAAGGGTGGGGAAGCACATCCCCGCCAAGAAGAAGCGTGAGGGGCTGAGCAACATGCTGGCTGCCATGAGGAAAGCAGCTGCCAAGAAGGACTGAGCCCCTCTGGAATAAAGCTTTGCAAAAAGAAAAGGGAAGGGAAGGGAGGGGAAGAGAGGGGAGAGGAGGGGAAGGGAGGGGAGGGGAGGGGAGGGGAGGGGAGGGAAGCAAGTGCTGCACCTTGAGGATCTCCTGGCTGTTCTCAATGCCCTCCTCTTGCCACGTGTCAAGTATCCTCTCCACAGACGCGTGGCCCATCCCATCGTCCAGGCAGGAGAACACACGGAAGCCAATGGTGCTCGTCATCACCGATGAGGTCGTCATACGACGCCCGCTTTCATCAAAAGACTGGAACAAAAAGAACTGAGCAAGCTCGGGGACCCCGGGCACTTACATGCTGGTAAAGACTGAACTTTGCTAGTCCTGGACACAAAAGACAGAATTTAACTTATGGTGTTGGGGGTGGGAGGAATCATACACTGCTTTTGACTCTTTAGTCAAGACTAAAAAAGATTATTAGAAACAATTATTTTGAGACAGTTACTTGGCATGGAGAAGGTGTGTCTCTGCTTAACATCGTTTTTCTTCTGACCCTGATTATGCCCGCTGTAGCAGGCATAATGACCGGCCAGCCTAGTCTGTAATTTATGGTCATTTTCTTTTTTCTTTATTATTTATGTTATGGCCGGCTCAGCCAGCTCTGGGGGTGGGGCTGGTGCAGCGGGTGGTGCCAGGGATCAAACCCAGGGCCTTGTGGTTGCCTACACTTGCCTAAGTAGGCGCTTTAGACCGCTGAGCTATCTCGCCAGCCCACTTATGGTCATTTTCCAACACAACTTTTCCTTCCTAATAGTCGAGACTTTCTTGTTCTCCTGTGCTTTGTACACTCTCCTCAGTTTGTTGCATCAGACAACATATCAAGTTCATTATCAATTATTAAGTGGGTTCTTCTCACAAAGAAAACGCTCTCTGCTTACTTACCTGCATGGAGAGATGCCGCTTCAGTTGTCTGTAAGGGGTAGATGCTGATGGTGGAAGGGATTTTCCATTTTTAAACAGACCATTGAAAAAGTCCTCTACGCTCATTGTCCCATCAGGATCAAGATTGTGAAATACTTCCTCGAGCATCTGGAGAAAAGTAATCACATATTTTATTAAAAATTCCTTTTTTTTAAATTTAATTTATTGGATATAGGGTCTCACTATGAAGTTTCAGACTCATAGTGATTGTCCTGCCTCAGCCTCGCCTTGCTGGGGGATTATGGCTGTGTAATACCATGCCCAGTTTTGGTGGCTGGCACAGCGTGCCCTGGGCTCCAGGCCCCACACAGCATATGGTACCGGGGACCGAACCTGGGTCCTTGTGCTTGCCAGGCAGGTGCTTAGTCTGCTGAACTACCTCCCCAGCCCAATCATGTATTTTAAATCTTCTCTAAAAATAACACAAGACCCAAAGTACATTTCTGACTTATAGAAATAAATACCACTATGGATCAAGACCCTTGATTATAGCTATGACCCTTTATTTTCAGTTCATGAAATTTATTTCCTTCCAGTAATGATCTATCTTCTTATACAAACTAAAGGTTTATTTTAAACATTGCCATAATCTTATGCAATTTAGAAATTATTTTCCCTCTACTCCCAGTCCTAGAACAGCCGAACTTTAATGCTGTTACATATTATTTTTTATTTATTTATTTATTTTGTCTTTTTGAGACAGGGTCTCACTATGCAGTTCAGACTGGCCTTGAGCTCACTTTTGTAGCCCAGGCTGGTCTCAAACTCACACTGATCCTCCTGCCTCAGCCTCCCAAGTTCTGGGATTACAAGTGTGCGCCACCACACCCGGCTTGTTACATATTATTTTTGCAAATTAAAAAAAAAAAAAAACCAACTACTTAAAGACATAGTTTCCCAGCATAGCAACAGAAATTAGTTAGGGGCCGGCGAGATAGCTCAGTTGGCTAAAGTGCCTGCTTAGGCAATTGCAAGGACCACAGTTCGATCCCCGGAACCACATGCTGCACCAGCTCCCACCCCACCCCACCCCCATTAGGCTGAGCCAGCAATAAATAAATAAATAAAGTTTTGAAATTTTAGATGTTCATTGTGCCATATATATATAATTTGTTTTCTTTCTTTCTTTCCTTCCTTCCTTCTTTCATATAGGGTCTCAGTATGCAGCTTGGACTCAAATGATCCTCCTGTCTCAGCCTCCCCAGCCCTGGGATTACAGGTGTGCACCACCATGCCTGGTTTCAGGCCGGCACAGCACACTTGGGGTTCCCAGGCCAGCAAGGCATTCAGTACCAGGGATCGAACTTGGGTCTTTCTGCTTGCTAGCCAGGCGCTTAGACCACTGAGCCATCTCCCCAGTCTGCATTGTGCCTTAAAGTGTTGTGATTTTACATGATGGTTGGCGTATACTGAAGTTTTGAAATTGGTAGCCTAAAAGAATTTGTTCTGGGACAGACTGCAGTGCTCCAAAAGGCAGGATCAGAAACCTATACTTGGAGTTTAGAACCTTATTTAAAACAACAGTAAATGTGTTGGGTTTTAATGCATTGCTGAGACAGATAAAGATTTGGGGAGAAGGTGCTTGAACATGCATAAAAGGAGGATTCCAAGAGATATAACTAGAGGGGAGTTATGACTATTTGGGGGCAATAATCAGGTATTTTTTTTTTTTTTGCAGTGTATTTAGTGCAGGGTCTATAGGGTCTCACTACACAGATCAGACTTGTAGTGATCCTACTGTTTTCAGCCTCCCAAGTGCTAGGATTACAGGCGGGTGCCACCATGTCCACTCTCATTCTGCCTAGTCTCATTTGCTGGGTCTCAGTGCGCCCTGGGGGACAGGGCTGGCACGGCACACCGGGGATCAAACTCTGGTCCCTGTGTCTGCCTTAGCAGGCACTTAAATCTGTTGCGCTATCTAGCTAGCCCTCCATAATCAGGCAGTTCTTGAGCTGGGTATAGGCACACACCTGCAGTCCCAGCATTCAGGAAGCCAAGGCAGGAAGACCCATGAGTTCGGGGCCAGCCTGGTCTAAACAATGAATTCAAAGTCACTGAATTACAGGTCAAGAACCTGTGTCAGAAAAACAATAAAACTAATCAAGTAGTTCTCACATAGTGGGGAAAGGGGCGGCTGGACCATCGCCCTATGGAGGGGTTGTCTGAGAAATGATTTGTTTCCTTATACCACAGAGGGATGGGGAGGGGAACGCAGGGCAGGCAGCATGGATCACTGGAGTCAAAAGACCAGGAAGAAAGGAAAAGGCTCCCTGTGGGCAGTCATATACCCAGTATTTTATGGGGTGAATTTGTTCTGGAGGAATGAAAAGGAAACTTCTTCTTGGAGATTCCTGCATGGAAGGGCGGAGGAGGGGCCTGAGGCTCTGCACTCCTAGCAAGGCCTCAAGGCAGAGTCCAGGCTGCTGGACAGAAAGATGACAGAAGCAGCAGCTGACCCACTCTTGCTGCTTGTTGGGTTCACCCTAGCACACAACTGGACTCCTGCTCACGTAGGCCACGCCATCCGCTGACACGCCTGCTACTCTTTCATATTCACTCCTTAAATCATCTCAAAGCTGATCTCACTCTTTATGGAAATGCTCAGCACATTCCACTTATCTCAAAAAAAAAATTTTTTTTCCCCAGTTCACATAGATAGGAAACATCTGTCTCCACTTCAGAGCAGACTGGTTAACCACTCGACATGGTAGAAATCTCTGGAAGATGGGATCATTTCAAACAGAGAATCCTGTGAGCAAGTCAAAGGTTCGGTATCTGGGCCAAGAGCCAAAGTGGCCAAGATGGCGGCGTTTCTGTCTCATTCTCATCCACCCAAAGAGCGCCTTCTAGAGGAGAAGGCGCCAGCGCCATCAAAGCAAGTGTTACTGAGAAAGCCAGGAATGCCTACGGAGCTCCCAGGGTGCCCTTCGGGTCTCTGGCCCATGCTGTTTCGCCTCGCAACCTTGGGCGAATCGGTGCAGCTTCCTGGTCACCCGAAGCACCCACCATGTGACCCACACACACTGGAGGAGAAGGGGCAGCCCACCGGTTACTTTTAACTGCAGCAGACAGATGGGCAGAAAAGAATGTGGATGGAATGGGCAGCTGGGCAGGATCTGCGTCTGCAGTTGGGGAGAGGCTCTTACGCCCCGTGACACGCCAGCCCTCTCCGGGGACGGCTCATTTCGTGATGAAGTTAGGAAACAACTCACTAGAGTAGGAGTCCCAAACCCAGATGCTCACGGGGCCCCAGGGATCAACCAGGCAGGGTGGCCTAAGCACGCTGCGCTCCAAACGGTTACAGCTATCCAGCTGCACACACAGCCGCCTGCCCTCCCCACAGGGGCCAGCCGTTTCTTCCTGCCTGCAAAAAGGAGCCAGAGCCCTGGATTTCAGAAACTCTCCTAATACTAAAACACAAAGCTCAATTTTGTTTTTGTTTGTTTGTTTAAAGCTCCATTTCAAAACCACCGAACAGACCCAACACAATCAGCTTTGGGGCAGATGCAGGAGTCTGCCATTCCCGCCCCATGGCTGTCCTCACTGCAGGAGAGCTGGGGGCTGCTGGAGCCAGAGCTACATGCATGTCACGCCCTTGGTCAC
>PVKN010041293.1:0-10596 GCA_004027915.1 Capromys pilorides
ACACACACACACACACACACACACACACACACACAACTGTATACTGAAAAATGTTAAGATGGGAAGGGCAAAGAAACATATGAAGTAGGGCTCCAAACTACATGAGCTTCCAAGTACACTAAGAGAAATCTATTTTTGCTGTACACAGGGACTCAGCAACTGAGTCCGTTCAGGAAAAGCACTGCCTCAGTACCAGGGCCAACTCCCTACTGCTTGCGCTCCCTCCCTGCATAGGCTAAAGGCTCACAGCTTCTTTCTGCAGTACTCTCAGCTGTGATAGACATGGAGAAACCAAGTAAAATGGAGAGTCTGGACAGAAACAAACAGTATCCTGGAATGCTTTTCTCTCCAGCACTATTCCCTTATTTTGAAGTAATACCCACGAATAAAAGAACTTTGGGCAACCATATGTCACTTGTATGGGCTCTGCTTAAGAGCAGCCACATTAAACCAAAGATCTGGAGATAAGCCAAACCCCAGACATCATTAGCTCAAGTCCCTAGGGTTTCCTTATGTCTGTGGGGACAAGCTAATCCTAGCTAGCCAAGGGTCTAACCTCCCCATGGTTTTTATTTTCCTCACATACAGGAAACTTGGGGAGCTAAAGTAGATAAATACCAAAAAGTATCTACACGGGCACCTATTCTGTTAACATAAGATGAAAACATGCTCACTGATACAGCCTAACTCATGGTAAAGACTCAGCTTATATAACAGATCATAGTCAAGATCTGTTACACACTCGGGACTGTAACCACCTGTTCATGGTTTGTTACTCCACACCCCACACTCCAGTTTCCTTTTAACTAAAAGGAAAACAAGAAAGAAAAGGCATGGAGGGAGTCAAAGATGGTTTGCTGCCTCCTCCCTCCAAAACTGTAAGCTACAAAAACATTAGAGCCAAGAATCAATCATCATGAGCTCTCTCCTACTTCACCCCAGCTCAGGCCTCCCCAGAACCGACACACAGGAACAGACTCACCTGCTGACATGGCCATGGTGGTCCCAGCAACCATGCCCATGGTGACACCATTGCCTCGAGGAGGAGGGATAGGAGCGGGATACACCGTTGCAGGCATGCCATTTGGCTGCACCACTGTGGTGTGGTGGATGACGTGGGGGGGTGCTGCATACAGTGGCTGTGTGTAGTACGTGCCCTGCTGTGGGGAGAAGAGAGACAACTGCTACAGGGTACCACAGCCATGAAGACCAGCTGGAGCCACCCAGTCCCACCATGCCTAAGCATACCTGTGCATACGGGCTCTGCTGGGGATAGGCACTTCGCACAGGGTACACGGCGGTCTGGTAGGGGTTGGGGGAAGAGGAGTACGGCGGCACAGCCCCACTGGTGGGGGAGCAGGATACTTTGTAAGGTGTACCTGGAGTATAACCTGGAACAGAAGGCGATGGTCTGAGCTCAGCCTGGCCCATGCCAGGCAGAGGGAAGGATGAGTGCTTAGGGAGGAGCTAGAGGAGCTAGATACACAGCAGCTCGGGAATAGCATGGTCAGGATGTGAGATCAGGCAGTCCCATCTTCACTGAGATCTGACTCTGCTCCTCAGCTCTGTGTACACTGGTGCAGGCAGGTTTTGGGGTGGAGGATAAAGTTCCATGATACAAACACTCAAAATATACACCTATCCTGTCCCACTAGAATATAAATTGGTATAACCTTCTTAGTATTCAACTGGCCATTAAAAATGCATGTGTGTGTGTGTGTGTGTGTGTATGTGTATATATATATATATATACACATACACACACACATATATATATATAATTTTTTAAAAAATGTATTTTATTTTTTTTGGTGGTGGTGGTACCAGGTATTGAACTCAGGAGTTTGTGCTTGCCAGGCAAGCGTTTATTCTACTGAGCCATCTCCCTGCCCCCTAAAATATGTTTATGTCTTTTAACCTCTAGAAATCTGTCTTAAAGAGATAAGCAAATAAACACAAAGACTTAAATGTAAGCCTTAAATGTAAGCAGCTTAAAGGCAGCAGTTCAAATACAAACACTTGTTTTGGCTCCTACCAGAAATGACATCAAAAAGACTAGAAAGCAGGTTGAAAAATTAAAATAATAATTATAGCCTTTTTACCAAAATGGTGCTGAAGGCAAAGAAGGAAGCCACTGGCCTTCTCAAGCTGATGCTAAAGCAAAAGCTTTGAAGGCCAAGAAGGCCATGCTGAAAGGCATCCACAGCCACAAAAACAAGATAGGCATGTATCTTAGGGTATTGACCTTGGTAACATCAAGAGTTTCTTTACAGCTTCTTTACCAATTTATATTCTAGTGGGACAGGACAGGTGTGTATCTGTGAGCATATGTACCATGGAACTTTGTCCTCTACCCTAAAATCCGCCTGCTCCAGCACACACAGAGCTAAGGAGCGGAGTCAGATCTCAGTGAAGATGGGGCTGCCTGGTCTCACTTCCTGAGCAGAAAGCAACTTCCCAGAAACCTGGGAACCATAGGCCACCACAAAAAGAAGAATGTACAAATGAATGGATCCACTTTCCGCTGTCCCAAGACACTGCGGCTCTAGAAGCACAAATACCCTCAGAAGAGCGCCCCCAGGAGAAACAAGCTTGACCACTGTGCCATCATCAAGTTCCCCCTGACCCACCGAGTCAGCCATGAAAAAGATCAAGGACAACAACACACTTGTGTTCATTGTGGATATCAAAGCCAATAGGCACCAAATCAAGCCAAGCTGTAAAGAAGCAGTATGACATCGATGTTGCCAAGGTCAATTCTAATCAGGCCTGATGGAGAGAAAAAGGCATATGTTCAACTGCGATTACGATGCTTTAGATATTGCCAACAAAACTGGGATCATCCAAACAATGTCTAGCTGGCTAACTCTAAATGAATACTTTTTCTCAGTTTAAAAAAAATAATAATAAATATCTACACAGTCCAAGGATAGAAGCAAAGACAGCGCCTTGAAATGTAAAAAGATTCAGTGAAAGATGACTTAGCCGGCCAAAGAAAGTGACACTACCAGCCAGCACTGAAGAGAGTGGAGCAGCAGCCTGAAACCAGAAAGCACCTTCCCAGCAACCTGGGAACCACAGGCCACCAACCTGTTCCAATATCTGCTGAGGGACATGCGCATAGAGAGTAAACATTAGGTGCTGGACTCTCCAGCACAACAGAAACAGAAGTCTGCTCCTCAAGAAGAGGGGAGAGCGCTTCAAGATTGCCATGATCACAGCAGCTTTACTCATCTACCCAAAGCTGGAAATGGCCCAAATGTCCACCAGCTAAGCATAGACAGCATGCCTCTTCACAACCCAATACTACTCATAAAAAGGTAACGAAGTGAGGACACATAAAGCCCCACGAATGAATTTCAAAATTCAGTGTATCATGTGAAAGAAAGTTAGAACACATGGTGTACGCACAACAGACAATTCCAGAGAAGACAAATATACAGTGATGGAAAACCCACTGTTGGTAGTCAAGAGTGGAGGGGCGCATGGCTCTTTTAAAGAGAAGTCACTGGGATGTGGTTGCACTGTAAAGCACTATACAGTGGCCCAAACACACCAAGCTGCACTTAGAAGAGTAACTTCTAGCACAGCTGAAGTCCATCTGCAGTATTCAACATAGCCCATTAGGACATACATATCCAAGATGGTGTCACATGACAGCATTTAGGCTGCCCATGGGTACCAGAAAGTGTACCATCGCCAGCCGCAACACACAACCCACAACACCCAGCAATCAACTTCTAGACAGCAGTACTACAAAAATGACAACATAGGTCCACAACAGGACTTACAGAATATATTAACCGATCTAATTCCTAGGTGGGAAATAATCCAAATGTTCATCAGCAAGAGAAGGGTTACTCTGTGACATATCCACACTAAAAGTCAAAGCAGACGACATATGCTGAGTGATCCTACTTACACACTTAACAATAAGGAAACCTACCTATGGTGACAAAAATCAAAAGAAGAGGACATGAAAACCCTCTCAGATGATATGAGTTCTATATTTTATTTTGGGTAGTGGTTTCATGAGAGATATGACATAATTCATTCATGAGGAACAATTTATCCAAACACACATAATATGTTCAGGGTTTGCAGTGGTCCCAAGGCACACAGAAGTAGAACTTTGCTGGCATCTGGTCCAACCATGTAAGAACTCTGGAGAGCCAAGGATGGTGGTGCACACCTGTAATCCCAGCACTTGGGAGGCTGAGGCAGGAGGATTGATGTGAGTTCAAGACCAGCCTGGGCTACAAAAGTGAGCTCAAGGCCAGCCTGAACTGCACTGAGAGACCCTGTCTCAAAAAGATTTAAAAAAAAAAAAGAACAACAACTCTGGACAGGGCCGGCGAGATGGTTCAGTGGGCTAAAGCGCCTGCTTAGGAAAGCTCAGGCAACTGCAGGGACTGTGGTTCGATTCCCTGGCACCACATGCTGCGCCACCCCCCAACACCAGGGCAGGTTGAGCCAGCCACAAAATAAATAAAATAAAGAAACAAACAAACACAACAAGTAAACAAATAAAATAAAATTTAAAAAGAAAAACAAACAACTCTGGACAAACTAAAGGACTAGGCAAGCTCTGACCCTTGGCCCGCAGCTTGCAGGTGTGAGTTTGTGCTGGCACTAGTCCAACATTTTAAGAACTTAGGAGGACTCAGTGGTGGCCAGGACTCTGGCCGCTGGGATCAGTACTGAGCCAACACATGTAGCTCAATGCTTTCTTGGCACCACATGCAACCTTTTAAGAACTTGGGAAGATTCTGGGCTGCAAGTGGGATCCTGCTCAATCCGGCCCACATGACACTCAAGTTTTGTTGAGTATCAGACAGTGGCCCCACAAGAAGTGAGAGACTTTATGTGACCAACCTAGCTTCCGACTCATGCACCACCACTCTCCCACCACTGCCAGGTTGGTGTGATTACTGGGAGCTTCAAAAATGTCAAACAAAGGTGTGAAAGGCAACCTCAATCATCTAGCCCACCAGAACAAATCCAGGAGACAGGAACATACAAGAACCTGGAAATCACACACCTGAAATTTCTGAAACAATAGCAACTGAGGTACAGAAACAAGTCCATGAGGCTATAAAACACATAAGATCAGAAATAATCTAACAGGTCAAAAAAAGAATAACAATCATGAAAGAAATGTTTGGTACAGCTAATGACATAGATAAAAAATACAGAAGAGAAAAATGATGAAAACACTGAATGAACAACACAGGAAAGAATTAGAATGCATGAAACTGATTCAAACAGCCAGCCAGGAAATTAAGAAATACACTGAAAGCTAGCAAAACCATTTGAACAAGGACTTTCAGACCTCCAAGAAAGTGGTGTAATAAACATGAAATGAAAGATCTCTTAAAACTAAAAAGGAACCAAGAAATAACAAT
This sequence comes from Capromys pilorides, assembly GCA_004027915.1. NCBI lineage: Eukaryota > Metazoa > Chordata > Mammalia > Rodentia > Capromyidae > Capromys > Capromys pilorides. The sequence goes on from PVKN010041293.1 coordinate 5,406, forward strand.
TCAGCAGCTATGAGACAATGCAAAGAAAAACAATACAACAGATGTCAATGAAACAGGAAGAGACAACACAAGTGACATAAAAAGGCTACTTATAAAAGTACTAACATACTTCTGGCCAGCGTTTTGACGCATCTGACAAGAGTGCGCAGGTCTGGGGTGGGGCTCCACCAGGAAGAGCACACAAAACTGCCCTTAAGTCATACTGCAGAGCTCTAGCTCTGGCCAGACTGCCACGCGTTTCTCTTGAGACCCGCCTCCTTCCTATCAAAACCACATCTGAGCCCATGAGAGCTGAGGACCATCCAGACACGGCGAGGCTGAGCACACGCAGACACCAAGGGCCGGGACAGCACAGTCCATGGTGCTGAAGCGGATTAATAAGGAACTTAGTGATTTGGCCCGGGACCCTCCAGCACAATGTTCTTCAGGCCCAGTTAAGGATGGTATGTTCCATTGGCAAGCCACAATCATGGGACCTGATGACAGCCCATACCAAGGTGGTGTATTCTTTTTGACCATTCATTTTCCTACAGACTACCCCCTCAAACCACCTAAGGTTGCATTTACAACAAGAATTTACCATCCAAATATTAACAGTAATGGCAGCATTTGTCTCGATATTCCAAGATCGCAGTGGTCTCCTGCTTTAACTATTTCTAAAGTTCTTTTATCCATTTGTTCACTGCTATGTGATCCAAACCCAGGTGACCCCCTAGTGCCAGAGATTGCACAGATCTATAAAACAGAGAGACCAGTACAACAGAATATCTCGAGAATGGACTCAGAAGTATGCCATGTGATGCTACCCTGAAATCAGAATAACCTGCATTATAGCTGGAATAAACTTTAAATTACTGTTCCTTTTTTGATTTTCTTATCCGGCTGTTCCCCTATCAGACCTCATCTTTTTTTAATTTTATTTTTTGTTTACCTCCCTCCATTCTTTCACATGCTGATCTGAGAAGACTTACATTCTTCCAGCTTTGGACAATAACTGCTTTTAGAAACTGTAAAGTAGTTACAAGGGAACAGTTGCCCAAGATTCAGAATTTTTTTTAAAAAATGGAGCACGTATATTATATGGCCAATGTCTTCACTCTAACTTGGTTGAGACTAATCCATTCCTCACAGCTCTAACTGCTGGAGAAGCCATCTGAGGCGGGGAGATGGATGCTCAGTTATCTCAGCAAGCAGCAATATTCTAGCAGCATCCATTCTTGTTAAGCCTTCCACTGTTAAGAGATTTGAGGTTGTGTGACATACATTGTGCTCATAACTGATGTGGCTGGAGAACTGGTATTGAATTTACAGCATCAGCAGAACAGAAAATGCGACATATTTTATGCATGTCAATAAAGGAATGACCTGTTCTTGTTCTACAGAGAACAGAAATTTGAACTCAAATACCCTTTGTACTGCAAAGTAGGGTCTCAAAACGTTTTGTAATTTTCATTTAAATTGTTAAGAAGCTTGGAGCTATTGGTTAATCTATCTTCCAAAACACTGCTTAATATAGCACTGAGCAAATGATGCAAGTTGTCAATGGATGAGTGATCAACTAACAGCTCTGCTAGTAACTGATTTTTCTTCAATAAAGTTGCATAAACCAATAAAAAAATAAAAGTACTAGCAGAAAATTTTTCAAGCATGACAAAAAGTACCACACAAATAAGTGAGGCATAGAGAACTTGAAATAGCCATGATTAAAGTAAGTTTACACTGACACTCATACTAGTCAACTCTCAGCAACTCAGCAAAAGAAGAGAATATTAAAAGCTGTTACAGAGAAAAAAAAGCATATTACCTACAATGGAAAGGCCATGGGAATCAAGGTAGATTTCTTAACACAAAGAATTAAATGAAGAACAGTTTAGAGTAAAATATTACAGGTCCTTAAACAATGTAACTTTCAACCCAGACTGATGTACCCTGCAAAACTACTGATGAAATTCAATGGGGAGATAAGATCTTTCCATGACAAAGAACAGAAGAAATTTATGACCACTAAATCAACACTACAAAGAATACTGACAGATATTCTAGAAAGAGACAGAAACAATCACAGCTTCAAGAACAGGAAAGAACCACCAAACAAGAAGGAAAAAACTACAGAACCTATAGTAGGAAAGTAACATGACAATGATAAGCCAACACATATCAGTTTTAACCGTCAAGGCAAACCGCCTCAATTCAATCAAAAACACAGATAGGCAGAATGGATTAAGAAACAGACTCTTCGCACATTGCCAGTTCTGCTGATAACCCACTACTATTATGGACTATTGGACTATCTATACAGCTACTTTCTCTTAGTCCAAAAGAAAGACTTGTACTAATAGTGTTTAGAAAAGATAGGTCTGTATCTTGTACTCTGAACAACTACTATGAAGACAATACATAACGTATTAATTATTGCAACTGTCCTACTAATGTTTTGAAACTGTCTCATTGTTATTTCTTTCTTATTAAAATTAGTAAAATTTTTAAAAACGAAAAGAAACAGATTCCAACAATATGCTGCTTACAAGAAACACATTAGGGTCAGCCAGATGGCTCAGCAGATTAAAGCGCCTGCTTAGGCAGATGCAGGGGCTGGAGGTTCAATCCCTGGCCTGCCTGTCCACTCCACCCACGGGGCAAGAGGAGATGGTGATTGAGACTGGACATGGTGGTGTGTACCTATAATCTCAGTGCTTGGGAGGCTGAAAAACAGGAAGGGTCACTACAAGATGGATCTATGTAGTGAGACCCTGTAACCCCTGCACTAAAATACATTGGAAAAAAAAAAGACACACATTTAACTCAAAAAGAAATACACACACTGAAAATTAAAGGATGGAAAACAATTCTCCATGCCCCAGGAAACCAGAAAAAAAGCAGGGGAAGCAATCCTGGTTGCTGACAATATCAACTTCAAACCAAAAATCATTCAGAAATAAAGGAAGTCACTACATGTTAAGGGAAAACTGCAAGAGGAAAAGATAACAATTATAAATATAGATGCACCCAATATAAGGGCACTGACCTGCATAAGACAAATTTTAACAGTCATGAAAAATCAAATGAGCAATAACACAATTGTAATGAGGGATTTTAATATACTACTGTCACAAAGAGATCACTTAGGCAAAAAAAATCAGCAAAGAATTAACAGAACTAAACCAAAATTGTGAAGAAATTGACTGAGGAGATCTGTACAGAATGTTTCACCCAGCACCAGAACACATATTCTTCTCAGGTGCATACAGGATGTTCTCCAAAACAGAACATGTGCATACAGAGCATACTTATATAAATGCAAAGAGACTGAAATTTTACCATGCATTCTGTCTGACCAAAGTGCAATTAAACTGGAAACCAGTGAAAAAAGAAACCACAAAACCACAACCAACACATGAAAATTAAGCAACAACCCCCTATACAACCAGTGTGTCAAAGATGAACTTGAAGAAATTAAAAAAGACTTACAATCAAAGGAAAGTGCAGATACAACTTACTGAAACCTGTGGGATATAGTGAAAGCTGTCTCGGGGAAATTTAGTAGTAAATTCACATATTTGGAATACAAAATAATACCAAATAAAAGATCTGATGCTGCATTTCAAGATGCCAGAAAAAGAACAGCAAATCAAGTCCCTGACCCAAAGAAGGCAGGAAATTATAAAGAGCAGAAATTAATGCAAAGAAGATAAAGGAAAAAAATACAAAGAATAAATTAATTGGGCAGGTGAGACAGCTCAATAGTCTAAAGCGCCTGCTTAGGCAAGCTTAGGCAAACACTCAGAGTCTGCAGATGGATCCAAGGTAATACGTGCCATGCCAGCCCCGCCCTCAGGGCAAGCTGAGCCAGCCCAAAAAAAAAAAAAAAAAAAGAATGATCCTCTGGCTGGCCAGATAGCTCAGCAGATTACAGTGCCTGCACAGTGGCCCAGGTTCCTTCACAGGTGTGCCATACCAGCCCTAGCCCCGGGGCACACTGAATGGACTAGACATGGTGGCGCGCACCTGTAATCCCAGCACGTGGGAGGCTGAAAACAGGAGGATCACTATGAGTCCCATCTACATAGTGAGAGCCTGTAGACCCTGTGCTAAATACATAAAAATAAAAAATAAATGAATCAAAGAATTCCTTTTTTTTTTTTTTTTTTAAGATTTTTATTTTTATTTTTAAATTTATTTCTTTGCTTGTTTCTTTATTTTATGGCTGGCTCAGCCTGACCTGGTGGTGGGGCTGGCACAGCATGCGGTGCCGGGGATTGAACTGCAGTCCCTGCAGTTGCCTGAGCTTTCCTAAGCAGGTGCTTTAGACCACTGAACCATCTCGCCGGCCCCAGAATTCCTTAAAAGTATAAACAAAATTGATAAACTCTTAGCCAACCTTATCAGAAATAGGAAAGAAAAAACCCAAATTCATGCAATAAGGAATGAAAAAGGCAATATTACTGCAGACCCTGGAGAAATTCATCACATTGTCAATACCTACTTCCATAATCTTTACTTTCACAAGATGGAAAACAGAGGAAATGGACAGTTTCCTAAATACATATGAAATCCCAAAGCTGAATCGAGAAGATATACTAAATACAAACCGGTCTCTCTAATGAATAGAGATGGAAAACTCCTCAGTAAAATACTAGCAAAAAGAATGCCACAAATCAAGATTATACATAACGACCAACTGTGATCCATCCCAGGAATGCACAGATGGTTCAACACACATGCAAATTCATACATGTAATATACCATATCAACACAGCCAAGAAAAAAAAAAACCCATATGATCATCTCAATACATGCATAAAAAGCTTTTGACAAAGTCCAACACTCATTCATGATCAAAACCTCACAGAAAATCAGTATGGATGGTGTGGTGGTTGATACATGTGTCAGCTTGAGGGGCCAGAAACTTACCTGGCTTAGCTCAATGACTCCATGCCCTAGAGCGTGGAGGTCCCACCCTAGAATAACTCAGCACTTAAAGGGTATATAAAGGGGTTGAGGAAGGCTTCTGTTGGCCATTTCCTGATCACTGCAGCCTTGCCACTTTAGAAAAGCTCAGATCTTTGCAGCAGCTGCTGCTCCTTCCCTAAAGGAGTCAGATTTTGGCAATCAGTGTGAAAAGCAGAGAGAGAGAGAGGCTTGACAGACATCACAACTGTTCCTCCTCCTCTGCTCTTCATTGTTTTCTGGC
>PVKN010041294.1:0-10578 GCA_004027915.1 Capromys pilorides
TTATGTTTTTATACTACACTCCAGTAAGAACTAAGACTATAATGTAAATCATTTTCTAAAGCATTTCAAAGACTATGAAATGATACAAATCATGATTATGTAACTTTTGCATGATTTATTTAAAGTAAAGATTAAAAGAAGCTTAGATAAGCTTTCTGTTTCCCAGGACTGTACAGCCTAGTTTTAGAAGCAAGATTTTATCTGGATGCTACTCATGCACCATAGTAGAATCAAGCAGCAACACGAGGGATGAAATGGGTCCCTGTAGGATGCCCGAGGCAGAGAGGAACAGTGTAGGCCTCAATGTTCTGGAAATGACTTCTGAACAGAGCTGTTCAGCCAGTATGTGGAGAAGAGCTGTACCCCTTGCCATGTGTAGTGCTTCCATGCAGGTTATTTGAGCAGACAGTTCCTGCCGTGAGTTCATCAACCTGTCCCTTCTACGGATACCATCCAGGCCCTTTCCCCAGGATTTCCCCTCCAGCCCTTATCCCTCAAATAAGCCAATAGGATGGATAGTACACAAACTTCCAGGACCAACCTCATCCTCTAGTGCTATATCTAGCACCCCTTGGAATTGACGGTGCCAGGGATGAACTAGATATTAAATATTTTCAGTGTCCTAACTGCTAGTGGATGAGATAGAACTTGAAGTAGATTTGTGAAGCAGACTATAATCTTATTTGGAAGAAAGCATACTTGTACACTCAGTAGTGTTGAATGAGCCAGGAAATGGGCCTAACAAAGAGGAGTAAGACATAAAACCCTGGTTTTCAGGTTTATACCCCAAAGATGGACCCACACAAGAGCATTAATATCATGTCATAGTCCTGTGAGAAAACACAGGGCATTGTGGAGCTACTGAGCATGGCAGCTCAGTCTAAAAGAATTAGAGAGGTTGAGTCATGGTGCATTGTGGGCTGATCACTGTCAGTAGTGACCTTGGGATGACCAAGGGGCATTCTCTGAACTCCCGTGGCTGTATTTGATATGTCTTCATCCCATGAAATTTGAGTGAAAAACATGGAATCAAATTATGGAAAACTTCATAGTCTACGATTTAGAACTAGGACTCTATCCTAGTGAAAGACCACTAATCAAAGCTATGTCATGAGGCTGAACTGGATTGTGGGTTTTCATATCACAAAATCCATTTTTATGATGTGCTTAGAACCTTGTAAGTACTGTGCAAATGTATGTCAAAAACATGAGTAAATTCATAACTAGCAAAGGTCAAGGAAGCAAATCTAGTAATGGACATTTTTCAGCTATGGATGATATGTCTCCAAATGCACTGGAGGATGTAAAAAATAAAAAAGTGATGGAAGTACAAAAAAAAATCTTTAAAATAACTGAAAGAACTTTAGAACTAAGAAATGTTTATTATAGTCTTTTGCTCAGAAAGGAATGGGCTCTTGGTGCAATTGTGCACATTGCTGTTAAAAAATAGTAGTATACAACATATTTATGATAGATAGTAGTAGATTTTTGAGTTTTAATTCATTCTCTATCAACTTATACAAGAGTTTCATTAAATTGTATGAAAGAGGAATAATTATAAACAAAAAACCAATCTAAACAATATTGCTATTATATTTTTCTTACAAATTATATCCAAACCATATTTATTTGACCTGTATCAGATTGTAAAGTATCCTTCTGCTATATTGGTTGAGATGGATCCCTGTGCACACACAGTGTCTTTCTCAAGGTCACTTGGATGGGGATGTAGCTGAGTTCACTGTAGAGAGAGCTCTCTCTTCTCGCCCATATTTTGCTTCCTTCCCACGCAAGACATCTGCTGTGACTTACTCACTTTCAGTTGCTGTTTTGGATTTAATGTCCTGTTTCTTAAACCTGTTATGCCTCAGGAAATATTCACTTGTTTTCTGATTTCTTTATTTTCATTTGAGGACCTGTCTTTGAAATTGTAACCATATTATAACACATTTGATTGTCAACATTTTAGGTGTTTGATTTTTCAAAGCTTATATTAATGTTATATTTGGCCTTATTTCTATAATAAAAGTTTTCACTGTCTTTCTTTGATATTTGCCCTGTTCATCTGCTTTCTAGCATTATGATGAAAATAACTGAGAAAATCAACTTTAAGGAGAGAGATTTATTTTGGCTCCTGATTTTAGGGGGTTCAGTGCAGGGTTGGCTGGCTCTGTTACTTTTAAACCTGCAGTGAGGCAGGTGCATCATGGCTGAGAGGGTGGTAGGGAAAAGTTGCTCAGCTTACTTGAGGAAGGGGAGAGTGAGAAAAGGAGCCAAAGAGGAAAGAGCCGGGGAGCAGATCCAGTCTCTAGGTCACAACCTCATGCTTCATTGCCTTCAGCAAGGCCCTTCCTCCTGTCTCCTTCACCTCCAATAATTCTATCATACTAGGATCTCATCAGTAAATGGATCCACGGATGAATTTAAAAGCCCTTGTGATCAAATAACTTCAAATAGCCCATTGGGTGACCTCTGGGAGACATTTTAGATTCAAATCATAACAGCTTAAAAAAAGTAAAAATATTGCAATCATTATGTCAAGTATAATCATTGGAGTTACTCAGTTGTATCTAAGAGCTGTGTGAGAGTCAAGTTTTTTTTTCTTCTTCCTTTCTGTATTTTAGTACATGGTATACAGGATCTATAGGGTCTCACTATGTAGATTGGACTTATCGTGACCCTCCTGTTTTCAGCCTGCCAAGTGCTAGAATTACAAGCATGCACCACCATGCCCAGTCTCCATTGCCATCTCAGTGCTCCCCACAGGTGGGGCTGGTATGGCACAACTGGGATTGAACCCCAGCTGCTGTGCTCTGCCTAAGCAAGAGCTTTCATCCACTGAACTATCTGGCCAGCCTGAGAGTCAGGTGTTTAATAGACATGATATGTTGAAATTATTTTTGATGAGTTATTCATGTTGCTGACATGTAGTTTAAGTCCAAATTTGTTATATTCACATCTTTATAGATTGTTGCCTTTTTGGAAGAAATTGGAACACATTACTAAGATATCAAGCAAGGTAGCAGTATATAGGAAAATTTATGAAATAAATTTTTAAAATTCCTAGTTGTTGAGCATAGATTTTTCTCCAAATTATGAAAGGAAAAGAATATTTTCTAGGAATAAAAGGTATTCAACAATTTTCTGTTTAGAAATTTGTATGGTCTACAAATTTTTCCACACATCTATAATATATAATTGTTCTTTTAAAAATGGTTGATCGGCGCCAGTGAGATAGCTCAGCAGTCTGAAGCGCTTGCTTAGGCAAACTTAGGCAACCACAGGGACCGCAGTTTGATCTCTGGCACCATGTGCCACCCCAGCCCAGCCCCCAGGGTCTGCTGAGCCAGCCACAAAGTAAACAAATAAATGATAAAAATGGTTGATGATAGGCACGTTCTTTTGCATTATTACATCATACATTTGAATGAACTATAGGATTGTCAGTGTTATAGGGATGAGTGTATTTGGGGTGGTATAATAAACACATGGGAATAAGGGTTCAGTTACTCTTTGGTGTTGGCACCCTCCAAGGAGTGTTCTGTGCATCACTGTGTCAGAAGAATCACCAGGGATGTTTTAGAATTATGTGGATTTAAGGGCCACACTGAAGACCTCCTGAGGTAGAATCTCAGGGTGAGAGAAAAGAGTATTTATGGAAGAAGGTGAAGCATGATGTTCAGATAGCCTGTAAGTACACTACAGTGTAGAAACCACTGCTGTATGTTGTGGAGGCTGACATTACTGAAGGGGCAGGGCTGAGCGTATAACCTTAGTGCGTAAGGGTACAGGAGTAAAAATCAATTCCTCACATTTTATTAAGGATTTTTCTGACCAGATTTGTTCCGCTTGTTGCCAACACTCTTTGGTGGTAATTAAAGAAACCAGGACCACTCAAGAGATGTGGGGACAGGGGATGTTCCTCCAGGAAGAGGCCCTCCTGCAGTCTCACCATCACTGTAAGTCACAAAGTGTCAGTGCTCCATCACAGTGAAGTTTTAAACATACACAGAATAAGGTTAAATTCTACTTTTAGAAACTAACAAGAACTGTGTATCTATCTAAAGTTCATTTTTTCATTGGTTAACCTTGTCATCTTCTGTCAAAATCGGGGCATTAAAGAAGTTATTATAAGACATGTTTTGTTAAGAAAACATGTCCCTAGATTTTCTAAAAAACTTCAAATTTGACTCCACGCTTGATCAGCCAGCTTGAACAGCAAGGTTGTTCAGAATGATCTGTTACTGTTTTGGAATCGGAGCCCAGTACAACTTCCTGGCTGACTTCGATACTTAGCCTAAAAAGTCAAGCGGCACATGAGAGATGATTAGCAAAATTCTTCTGGTCTCATTAAAAGTTCTTAGTACATCAACTGTTAAAATAAAGCCTCTAGGCTAAATTAATCAGAATTTAAGTAAAGAACAGTTCATGAATCAAGCAGTACTCAGCACCAGAGCCTCCCTCAGCAACATGAGCAAGCAGTAATCAGAGACAGAAGTCACCTGCAGAAACAGCTTGGTGGGTTGCAGCTTGACATTTGCCTTATGTGAGCAGTGTGTGGTGGTACATTTGCATATCTGGGCAAAGTCTGATGATGTGGCAGCTTGTGGTTGGCTAAATCACCATACCGTGATTGGCTTAGCAACTGCTTATATGCATTCAAAAATACCTGAAAAGTATTAATTCAATGTCTTTCATGATAAAATGACTATACACATTTGTACTTGTCCTTTTCCTTCTTTCCTTCCTCCCACTGCCTTCCTCTTTCTCTCGATTTTTCTCTCTCATTGCTTCTTGTATAATATATAGAGATGAAAGATCCAATGCATATGCCAAATAATTGACTCTGTAATGAGGTTGGCAGCAATCTAGGTGGACATACCAGCTACCTTTCTTGTTTGAAATGTGACTATGTAGCCACAGCAGCGTGCTGGAGCCCAGCCATGGGCATTTATTGAGGCTGGGCTGCCTGCTAGCCCATCTTAATCACTTGATCTGGCATTGGGAGCAGATCTGTTTTACTTTAGATCTCCAGATGACTTGGAAGTGGAAAATAGGTATCCCAAGTAAGTGAATGCCTAAATAAATGAAAAGTGGAAATGTGGTGCATGAGATTCCACACTGTAATTATAAATATCATATTGAGCCCCTATTGCCTACTAGTTTCTGTAATGTGCTCCGTATAGTATTTCCCAGTGATGCAATATAGCTCAGTGGTACAGCATTTGACTGCAGAATATGTTTCACTTGTTGCTGTCAGCAGTTTTGTGGGAATGAAAATCTAAAAGTATAAGTTTAAACCTTTTCTTTACAGAATATACTTGAAAAAATTTGCAAAAACGTGACAAATGTTATCTTGCTTTCACAAGGATTGTAAAACTAAACGTACATATTTGAAATTCTCAAAAGGTAAGAAAAAGATGAACAAGTCAAACAAGAAGAGAAATGTAGTGAACGAAAAACATATTGACAAAGTTTTCAGACTTTCAAAAGTTAAAGGGGGCAAATCAGAGCCACAAAGATACACAACCAACTGAGCTGAGTGTTGAGCTGGGCTCTTCTGCAGTGAGATCAAGGACTGTTTACAAAAGTACACCATCCCTGGGACCTTATTCTGCCTCTGGCAATATAGACAGTGGATATCATCAAGACAGAGACAGAGCCATAACACTGTTTAAAATAATGAAATTTGAAAGGACTAGTTCCATACAAATATTTGGGGAGAACTAAAATAGTGATAATGTATATATAAGTCATGACATGACATTTTCAGTGCCTTTCAAAACATTTCAGTGGTAGCAGCAATAGTGTTTTGTAATGTTCATTTTTAAAAATAAAAGACAGAATATTTATTATCCCAGCTTTGTAAAAGGATTGTTATGCAACTCAGTAGTGTGTATGTGGAAGACTTAGAGTAAAGCACATGGAAATATAGAGTATTGAATTTTGGTAATGGAATTATGTCTACCACGTATAATATTTAGTTTTTTTTCAAATGTTCTACTATTGGACTATGGATATGTGTGTGTGTGTGTGTGTGTGTGTGTGTGTGTCCACATATACACAGGAACCCATATATATTTGTACACACATATTTATTATTTTTAATCTTTCATTTTTAAAAATTAAGTTCATGGGTATATTTTAGATATACATAATGGTCACAGTCATCACAGGGAATTTCTACCTGTGCATGACATGTCTTGAATTTTTCTTTTTTTCCCATTCCTTTCCCCTCTCTTCAACTGCTTTTCTCCTTATTCACAAAAGTTTTGTTCCCTTTTTATGCTTTTCCTTTTGTTATGGTTTGTGTCTAGCTGTCCCCCCAGAGCCTCTTGCAGTCATGGGGCAGCTTCTGGAGTTTACGACTGATTATTGTGAGTGTGAGTGCTGCTGCACCTGCGCTGGGTCAGGTAATCTCAGTTACAGCGTAAGGAACTTGCTAGCAGTGCAGCTGCTGCCCCTCCCTTTCCTCTCTGCTCGTTGCTGCCACCATGGATGGCTTTTCCGTTCCGTATGCCACGCTCCCTTGGAGCCAGCTGAGTAGGGACTAAAACCTCCACTGACTGCGAGCTAAATAAACCTTTCCTTCCTTAATTCTGGGTGTTGGATATTTTGTCCTGCAATGAGAGAAGTGTAACTGAGACACTTGCCTTTTTCTCCTTTCACTTAACTTTGCCCCTCCTCCTCCTTAATTCCCCTTCTATTTCAACATCTTCTTCCTATTTTATAATATTTATTATACATTTTGATTTTTATTTTCACTGTTGATGTCTCACACCAGAGAAAGAATGTGATATTTACACATGTGTGTTCTATTTATTTCATTTAGGAGTATGGTCTCAAGGACCATCTATTTACTTAGAAATGCCTCTCAAATTTATCCGTCTTTACGAAGAATAATATATATATATATTACATATATATACATACATACACATATATATGTATATGTATATATATAATATATATATATATATATATATATATATATATATATATATATATTATCTCCAAGTCTTCTTTATCTATTCTTTGGTTGATGGGCATTTGGGTTGTTTGCAAGATTTGGTTATTACAAACTCCACTGCTATAAACATGAGTGTACATATATCACTGTGGGATAATGCCTTTAATTCTTTCAGGAAGATACCAAAAAGAGGAATAGCTCAGTCAAGGGAAGCCTCTAGCTTTAATTTTTTGAGAAATTTGCACACAGATTTTCACAGAGGTTGCCCCAGTCTGCACTCCCACCAACAGTGGAGGATTCCTTGTTCTCCACAGCCCCATCCAGCATTTGTTATTGGTTGATTTCTTGATAATAGTCATTCTTTCTGGGGTGAGATGGAATTTCTATGTTTTAATTTGCATCTCTCAAATGACCAGTGATTGACATGTAGAAAGCCAGTTTTTCCAGCACTTATTGAAGAGGCTATCTTTCTTTCAGTGATTGTGTTTGAACCCTTAATCAAAGGAAACGTGGCTGAATGTGTTTGAACATTTTTAAAATCTACTTATTACTGTTTGTTGCTGTTCATGGGACAAATATGTATTCATTACATGCCCATTATTGGATTGGATCTTTAAATACGGGGGTTCTAATATTTTTGTGTTCTTTATATATTATAGATATTAGTTCTTTTTCTAAGGAACAGCTGACAAAACATTTTTCCCACACTGGGTTATCTCTGCTCTGTTGATGATTTCTTTTGCTGTGAAAAAGGTTTTTAATAAGATGTGACCAAGTTGTTGATTCTTTATAATATTTCATGTGTGACTGGAGTTGGTTCTTAAAATCTTTGCCTATACCTGTGTCTTGAAAAGTTCTACCTATTCTCTTTTCCAGCAGATTTAATGTTTATGTTTTAATGTTTAGATCTTTGATCCATTTTAATTTTAGTTTAGTATATGATGAGAAACATGGGTCTAGTTTTAGTCTTTGACATGTGGAAAGCCAGTGTTTCCAGCATGTATTAAAGAGGCTATCTTTCTTCTAGTGGTTGTGTTTGGCCCCTTGTCAAAGAAAAGGTGGCTGAATATGTTTGAAGTTGTTTCTGCATCTTCTAATGTGTTCCATTGGTCTTCCAGTCTGACTTTTTTTTGTCAATATCATGCTGTTTTTATCACAGTAGATTTATAGTATAATTTTAAGTTATGCATTGACAGACACACACGTATTTATAATGATCCTCTATCCTGCATAACAGAAGAGAGATTGTATGATCAAAAACGGAATGAAGGGATATAGAACTTTGTGAAGCTTTAGACAAATACTACAGAATATATATTCATGTATTTTTTGGTTTCATAACAAATTCTCATTTAATATGTCACATTTACTTCAATTTTTCTATCAATTTGGAGGAGAAGATATTCTGGGTACATTTTTACTACTTAATATTTAAAGAGAAAAGGAAATTTACTATTCTTATTTCTTAATGGTGTAGTCAACATTCAAACAGCAGGTGTGGCGATTAATTAAGAACAGCTGAGTGAAGTTCTGGAAACATCTTGGAAGGAGTCCAGGTTTAATCCCACTCAGGGAAATCTGTCAGTGTGCACTAGGAGGAGTCTGCATGCTGTTTTAGAAACAGAGGAACAAATGTTGTCTTTGAAGCCTCCCATGGCTGTGGAGCTTAAAATGTTTTTTCTTTGCATGTTAATTGTGATTGTTTCGTATGTTGTATACAACATTAACAGTATTTTGAAATAATTGTGTCTTTCAAAGTCATAATTGTTGCAATAGTAACATCAAGGACAAGAAGTCATTGCACTATGTAGGTGTTGGTAGCATAGGGCTCAGACTTCTGTCCCTGGCCTTAGCACGGAAAAGAGAGTTCTGTGCCCAGGGTGAGTAGAACTTGAAGGTTGAGCTAGGAGTGCAGCTCGTATGTCAGTCAGCAGTGAAATAGTTTCCAGAGCTTTTGGGAGGAGCTGGGAAGGTGGTAATGAATGGTAGACTCTACTTGGGCTAACCTCAGCTCAGGCGTCAACCTCAGCCCTGGCATTTATGACCCCAGAATGCAGGGACCAAGTAGCTTTGCCTCAGTAAGCTTCCATTTCCTCTTCCTCCTTTAGGAGGCTTGGATCATGAAAGTATTTGGCACAGAGTATTTCACATTATGGTAGAAAGAAATACATGGAGTAGGGTGGGGAGATAGCTACGTGGCACAAGTGTCTGCCTGGCAAGTGCAAGGTCATGAGTTCGAACCCTGGTCCTGCAAAAAAAAAAAAAAGAAAAGAAAAGAAATACATGGAGTAAAAGATAGTCTTTCCCTCAAGGTGCCCAGAGTCTAGGTGATCAGTCCAGGCCACTCATCCAAAAGCCAACTGCATCTAGAGTCTGACGGGTAGACAGATGACTTCTAAGTGAAAGCAAATCTTGAGAGCATGTAGAGTTCTGATGTGATGTGTTATGCCGGTCCATATTCTGTAAGAAAATATGAAACACTTTCAATAGGAACTACTAAAACTACATCAATATATGAGTCATATAAAAATATTGAATATGTGTACTGGCTTAATATGATTTTGAATGAGTTTATCTTAAAACAAACTATAGTGGGAAAAATATAATAAACCTAATCAAAGTGTCATAATGCACGTCATATTTCTTGAAATAACCACTACAGAAGGCTTTGGTCAGGCTAAATCTTTGTAGTAACTGTGTTACAAAATTAATGTTAAATTAATAGTTATGTCTGTGGAAATATACAATTGGTTAGAGAAATTCAATCATTAAAAACTGTGTGATTTTTATATGTGAGGAAAATAAGCCAAATAAAAGTGTAGAGGTGGGCCCTCTGTGATGGCAGAGGGCATAGCTGCTGAGATGCCACATGACTTAGCGTTCACCTGTGCTACACCAGGCGGCACGGTGTGTGCTCAGTTTCTACACCACATATTGCTTCCCCAAGATGGCATGACCTAAATATATCTTACATGGAATTCTTGACATCGCTCATAAGTGTTGCCCTTTAATTACCACTGAGACAAAAGAACTTGACACCTTATTTTTAGTAAAGGAACAATGACAAGGTATCTGTAATACTACCATTGAAGACAAAGTTTGATATCTCAAATAGATTACATTTGGTGCATGAAGAAGGTATTCTGGTTTCTGGTCTACTTTTCTTTGCAAAAATATTATAGCATCTTTTTTGCTGTATATAAAACTAATCAAATGCTTACTTTATTTATTTATTTATTTATTTATTTATTTATTTATTTAGTACTGGGGATTGAACTTAGAAACTTGCACTTGCCCGACAAGCACTTATTCTACTGAGCTCTCTCCCTGGCCCCTTAAATGCTTACTTTAGTGATTTTCTAAGTTTAATGTTTGACCAGTAAAAACTGTTGTTACTTGTAGTTGTATTCTTAGTTGTCAGATTTACGTAAGATAAATAGATGATAAGCTTCCTCCCAAGGTTGGTTGTCATCTTATACATCTTGACAAAGTGATGTTTTAGATGCTGATTTAGGCTTTGACAATTCTGAGGATAATAAGCCATGATTTCTACTTGCAAGTGAGTTAAAATTTTGTTCTGGAAGTAGGGTATATAGTCTTTTTCTCTC
>PVKN010041295.1:0-10577 GCA_004027915.1 Capromys pilorides
CTTTCTTGTAGTCCAGGCTGGCCTCAAACTCAGTGATCCTTATGCTTCACTCTCCCAAAGACCTGGGATTACAGGCATGGGCCACCACACCCAGAAATTTGTTTATATCTGTATTCTCTTTTTTTCTTTCTTTCTTTCTTTCTTCCTTCCTTCCTTCCTTCCTTCTTTTCTTTCTTTCTTTCTTTCTTTCTTTCTTTCTTTCTTTCTTTCTTTCTTTCTTCCTGTATTTAGGACAAGGTCTACAGGGTCTCACTACATAGATCCAACTCAGTGATTCTCCTGTTTTCAGCTTCTCAAATGCTGGGATACAGGGATGCCACCATGGTCAGTCTCAATTGCCCTCTCAGTACACCCTGGGAGCAGGACCAGCATGACATGCCAGGGATCGAACCCCAGCTGCTGCACACTACCTAAGCAAGTGCTTTAGCCCACTAAGCTAACAGGCTGGCCCTATGCTTTCCTTCTTTTTTTTTTTGGTGGTACCAGGGATTGAACTCAGGACCTTGTGCTTGCCAGGCAAGCGCTTACTCCACTAAGCTATCTCCCCAGCCTGCTGTGCTTTCTTTCAGTTAGCTTTGCTGTTTTTTTTTTTTTTAAGCTTTTTCTTTAAACTTTATTTATTTATATTATGGCTGGCTCAGCCTGCCCTGGGGGCGGGACTGGCCGCAGCATGTGGTGCCAGGGATTGAACCCCAGTCCCTGCAGTTGCTAAGCTTGCCTAAACAGGTGCTTTAGACCGCTGAGCTATCTCGCTGGCTCTAGCTTTTTCATTGATTATTTATTGATTAATTTCTGATGGTGCTGGGAATTAAACCCAGGACCTTCACATTGAATTACATCCCTAGTTCTATTTTTTTGCTTTTGAGATAAGCTCTTACTAAGTTGCCCAGGGTAGGCTCTATCTTACGATACTCCTGCCTCCACCCTTTAGAATTACAGACACACACCATGATGTTTTATTTGTTGTAATACATTTGCTTCTGGCAACTGCTTCTACAATATCTCACAGATAGAAATTATTTATGCTGTTATGATTGTTCTTTCATGAAATTCTGCCATCTTGGTTTATAGTACCCTTTTGATGCAGGTGTTACTTGAGGCTTTTGAAAAATTCTGGGTGGAAGAATTTGTTTGCTTTTAATTATGTTGTTGACTTATAGTCTTATTGCACTGTGAGCAGACAATGTTTGTCTATTTATAAATTGATTGAGGTTTTCTTAATATGCCATTAATTTTCCCAAATGCTTCTTTTGGTCACCTCGTAGTCGGCACTCTGAACAACTGGGTCTCAGAACTGTCCTCCATCTTTCCCCTCTCTACATAGAATTTCCTCCTTCCAGGCACAATCTGCGCTGCTGCCACGGTGTTTGGCCACCTCTAGGACCCAGCCGCTCTCCTGCCACTATCCCCGACACTGTTTGCCTTTTGCTTTAGAGCCGGCTCTGTAGGTTCCAGATGTTTATCTCTCCGTTTGCATGTAAATTGAGCTTGGAGGTACCCTCTGTCTCTGTGATTCTGTAGGTGAGGGCTGGGGCGATTTAATTTGCTTTCACTGTTGATCCGTATGGGTTTTGAAGGATTGCAAAAGGATTTAGGCATCTGTCATTGTTCTCTGGGAAGCCAGGAGCTTTGTGTTTTCTATCATATCTTTTCTTTGCTGCTTTCGTGCCATTCCTACCTTTCACTGGCTCAATCAAATGTTCTTTTTTGCCTTTTCCTTCCCATGGACATTGAAGCCACTGTCCTATTCTGTCCTCTTAGCAGTTACACGTCTCCTAATCACATGGGCTGAGCAGAGTCTAAAGTTAATCAATGACACTACATTCCTTCAGACAATATAAAGACCTGAGAGTGCTTAACTCCCATCATCTCCCTGGAACACCAAATACCATTTTTCACTCACCAAACAATCCTGGGCACTTACCATGTGCCATGTTGATACAGTAATGAGCAAAAGGGAAAAGAGGGAATCCTTGCATCAGTGATTACACGTTACCTGCTGGAGAGAAAAGATGCAAAACTGCATAAGGTGGTGCCAGAAACAACAGTGCTCATCTGTAACCCCAGCCATTTGGGAGACTGAGAAGGTTCCAAGCTAGAGACCAGCTTCAGTAATTTAGCAAAACCTTGTCTCAAAAAAAAATCAAAAGAGTGGGGCATGTAGCTTAGTGGGAAGACTCTAGAGTTCAATCCCCAGTTTAAAAATCAAACAAACAAGCAAAAAAGTAGTTGCATAGTGAAAAGTACTAAGGAAGAAGAAGAAGAAAAAAAAAAGAAGAGTAGGAGATATGAAATGAGAACAAGGGATTAAAAAAACCTCACTAGAAAGGTTCATTTGGAATACCTGAAAAAGTGAGAGACCTCATTACGCAGCTGTCTTGAGGAAAAACAGCCTAGGCAAAGAGAAGAACAAGAATAAAAGCCTAAAGGAGTTGGGGACTTATTTGACTAGTTGAATTCTGATGCTGCAGTGAAGGCAATTAGGGGAAGCACAACAGGATATGAGGTCACCAGGCTAGCAAGAAGACCAAAGAAGAACCTTGTACTCCTTAATTAATTAAATACTGGCTTTGCCAGGTGTGGTGCACACCTGTAATTCCAGCATTTGGGAGGCTAGGGCAGAAGGATTACCATGAGTTTGCAGCCAGTCTGGCCTACATAATGAATTCAAGGCCAGCCTGAACAACACAGCAACACTCTGTCTCAAACAAACATACAAACAAAAGTTTTGGCTTTTCTTTTTTACAGTAGAAGGGATTGAACCCAGGGACTTATGTACACTAAGCTTTCTCCCATTGAACTAAACCCCTGCGCATCAGCCTGGTTTTTCTTCTAACATGAGGCCTCACTAAAGAGTGTTGAGTTACATGGTCTGGCATATGTGACATTAGGTCCTCCCAGGTACTGTATAGAGAATAGGTTAGTAGGGTGTGGTGGTACACACATATAATGTCAGCACTCAGGAGGCTGAGGCAAGAGGATCACTGCTAGTTTGAGACCAGCCTAGGCTACACGGTCAGTTCAAGACTGACTTGAACTGAATAGTGAGACCTTGTCTCAAAACACACACACACACGAAAGAAAGAGAGAGAGAGAGAAAAAAGTAGGACCAGCCAGATAGCTCAATGGACTAAAGCATCTTCTTAGGCAGAATGCAGCACCTGGGGTTCAATCCCCAGCATGCCATGCTGACCCCACCCCTGGGGCATGCTGAGATGGCAATTGAGATAGGGTGTGGTGACACACACACCTGTAACCAGCGCTTGGGAGGCTGAAAACAGGAGAATCACTGAGTGCAATCTATGTAGTGAGACACTGTAGACCCTGTACTAAATACATTTAAAAAAGAAAAAAGGAAAAAAAGTTGCTGAGCAGTGCCACCCAGCAGCCCAGTGGGCTATGCTAAGAAGGGCTTGAATTTTGACCATGTTTGTAAAGTAAGGCTGGCACAGTTTGCTGACAGATCACAATGGTGTGAAGAAAAATGGAAGGTCAAGAACGACACTCATTATTTTAGCCTTGGCAACTGGAAGAATGGAGTTGCCATTAATTTCCGGTTAGCTAGAATGGTCAACTGGGCACAATGGGCAGGCACAATTCTGCAAATTCTCCCAATGAGCCTCACCTTTGTATAATCCTTAGCTTCCCTATTTGAAGCTGCATCTCACTCCTGTGGTCCTGTTCAAGAAGGCAAAGAGAGGTCACCTGGGAGGCTGTACTGAAGCAGGAGCCCCAAAAAGTACAGATTTTTTTCCCTCTTGGTAGACAAGTTGGAAAGACTCAAAGCCCTGAAGAGCCATAAGAAGGCCTCTAAACAGCCTTAGAATGCATAGCATGCAGCCAAGGCCTCAGATCTACATCCACAATGAAGAATGATTTAGAAGCAGTTTCTTTCCCACCATCTCCAGATAAGAGCCTAGCCTGGTGAACGCCTTGATTTTGTCCAGTGAGATCCCAAGCAGAGAACCCAGCCAAACCCACACTTCTAACCTGTTAAACCCTGCAGTGATCACTGGGGTTGTTTTGTTGTTTGTTTGAGATAGTGTCTCACTATGTAGCCTAGGCTGGCCTTGAACTCACTATGTAGCCTTAACTGGTCTTGAACTCTTGGTGATCCTCCTAGGACTACAGGTATGCACCACTGGGCCCAGTTATGGGTGTTTAAACCCAAGAAAAGATGTATGTATGTATATATATGTATATATATATATATATACACATTTTTTCATATATATATATATATATATATATATATGGCTTACATTATTGTTTGTTTGTTTGTTTGTGGCTGGCTCAGCCCACTCTGGGGGGCAAGGCTGGTGTCACATGTGGTGCCAGGAATTGAACCGTGGTCCCTGCGTACTTGCCTAAGCATGCCTAAGCAGGTGCTTTAGACCACTGAGCTATCTCACTGGCTTATTGCATTATAAGTTTACTGGGAAGTACTGATGTAAACTCCATTAGACATATCAAATTTCTTTTTTCTTTTAACTCTTTCTTTCTTTCTTTCTTTCTTCTGTATGGCCGACTCAGCCTGCCCTGGGCATGGGGCTGGCACAGCATGTGGTGCCGGGGATCAAACCGCAGTCCATGTGGTTGCCTAAGCAGGTACTTTAGACTGCTGAGCTATCTCGCCAGCCCCTCAAATTTCTTTATCTTGTAATTGAATGTTTCAACCATTTTTTTCTTCCAGCACTATAGGTTTAAAAGATAATTTGAGTCATTTGTCTTACAGGAGAAACCCAAAGCATAAATAAAGAGCTATCTGGATGGCCAGATAGCTCAGCGGACTAAAGCGCCTGCTTAGGCAGGCGCAAGGACAGGGGTTCAATACCTAGTGAGCCATACCGCCTCGCCTTCGAGGAACACCGAGACAGTGAATGAGACTGGGTATGATGGTGCTCACCTGTAATCCCTGCATTTGGGAGGCTGAAAACAGGATCACTCCAAGTCTGATCTGTGTAGTGAGACCCTGTAGACCTTCTACTAAATATTTTTTGAAAATGTAATTAAATTAAAAATAAATAAAAAGCAAAGTAAAAGACATATAATAAAAAGGTACTGTTGGGCTGGGAAGATAGCTCAGTACAATAAGTGCTTGCCTAGCAAGCTCAAGGGACTGAGTTCAATCCCCAGTTCCGCAAAGGAAAAAATAAAACAATAAAAATAAAAAGGTATGCCCACCACCTTTGGGGCCGGCGAGGTAGCTCAGCAGTCTAAAGCATCTGCTTAGGCAAGCTTAGGCAACCATAGGGACCACGGTTTGATCCGCGGCATCACATGCTGCGCCAGCCCCATCCCCAGGATGGGCTGAGCTGGCCATAATAAGAAGGAAAGAGAGAGAGAGAGAAAGAAAGAAAGAAAGAAAGAAAGAAAGAAAGAAAGAAAGAAAGAAAGAAAGAAAGAAAGAGAGAGTATGTAACTATATACAGTGGCAGGAAGGGGGCTCCAAGTCACCTGAGTGTGCCTTTGTGCTCAGACCACGTAGGTCCTCTCGCTGGTGTCTGCATGGGCCCATGGGTTAATGAGGACTGGAAGCTGTGGGAGGCAAACGGAAGCCAGAGCTGAGATGATACCATGGTGCAGGGCGGACAATGGTACGTGTGCCACATTAGTCTATCCTTTGAAGTAGGGCATACTACAGCCCCGTGTACAATCTAAAATTCTAATCACAAGGGTCAGGGGTCTGATGGTTAGAAATCACAGGCTACATCCCAGAAGGTTGAGGAAATGGTCTTGCTGTCCCAGCGCAGCACAGGACTAAGCCAGCGCCCTCTGGTGGACTAGGTCGGCAAGGAGCCAGGCCCGTCAGAACTGTCTCTCCTCCCCATCTTCCAGTTCCGCTCCTGTTGGCCGGAAAGGTCTTCCCTTTTCTCTCACAGCCAAAGGTCTTACTGTGGTCCTGTGGCTCTTGTTGGTAGTCCCTCTTCCCCTCACCCATCTACCTTTCTGTCTCCATCTCCTAAGCATAAATCTTTTCCTCTCTGCTCTGTCACGCTAGTCGGATGCTTGCTTGTACTTCCTGACCATATTACTCTAAACTGTAACAACCCTCCTGCGAACATATTGTCTCATCAACCGGCTTTACTGTGTGCTGTGGTACACAAGGCCTGACTTGTTGTGTTGTTTACTTATTACACACTGTTATCCTTGGGATCAGGTATCCATGGGGGATGGGTTCCAGGACAACTAAACCAGCAGGTGCTCAGCTCCTTGTGTAGAATGTGCTTTTCATTATCACAGACATTTTCCTGTATGTTTAAATACCATAATACAATGTTATTGCTATATAAGTAGATATACTATATTGTTTAGTCAATATAACAACAAAAATTCAGTCCTGATGCAATTTTTTTTCCAGATGCAATATTTCTGAATCTGGATATATATATATCCTACCTCTCCTTACTAGAATGTAATATATCAATGTTGACACATTGTATATATAGCAAAACATACACTGTATATATTTACTTATTGCCTATCTCCCCCTATTAGAATGTAAACGTAAAAGGGGGAGAAAAAGAGAGCTGGGGGTGTTGGTGAAAGCCCCTATAATCCTAGCATTCAGGAGACTGAGGCAGGAGGATGGCTGGGAGTTTGCATCTAGGCTGAGCTACACAGTAAGTCCAAGGCCAGCCTGAACTACACATAGTGAGACCCATCTCAAAATAAATAAGTGAGCAATTTTTGAAAAGCTGGAACACGTTTTGTTTACAGTTGTATCTCCAGCACCTAAAACAGTGCCTGGGGGCCAGGTGTGGTGGTGCACACCTGTAATCCCAGCACTTGGGAGACTGAGGCAGGAGGATCAGTGCGAGTTCAAGACCAGCCTGGGCTATAAAAGTGAGCTCAAGGACAGCCTCAATTTCATAGTGAGACCCTGTCTCAAAAACAAAAAAAAAAAAAGGGGGGGGGGGCCAGTGAGATAGCTCAGTGGTCTAAAGTGGCTGCTCAGGCAACTGCAGGGACCGAAATTCGATCCCCAGCACCACATGCTGCACCAGCCTCACCCCCAGGGCAGGCTGAGTCGGCCATAACATGAAGTTTTTTAAGAAATTCAAAAAACACAAAAAAAGAATACATAAACTGGGCTCGGGAGATAGCTCAGTGGTCTAAGTGCCTGCGTGGCAAGCAGAAGGACCTGAGTTCAATCCCTGGTATGGCATGCAGTGC
Source organism: Capromys pilorides (assembly GCA_004027915.1). Lineage (NCBI taxonomy): Eukaryota > Metazoa > Chordata > Mammalia > Rodentia > Capromyidae > Capromys > Capromys pilorides. The sequence continues at coordinate 7,177 of PVKN010041295.1, forward strand.
TGAGTGTGCAGTATGGGCCCAAAATTAGGTGTGATGGGTACTGGGACTTGAACTCAGGACCTCACACTTGCCAGGCAGGCAGGCACTATACCACTGAGATAAATCACTGGTACCAATTTCTGTTTTTTTGTTTTCGTACAGGATGTCCATACATAGCTCAGACTCATAGTGATCCTCCTGTCTCAGTCTCCTCAGTACTGGGATTACAAGTGTACACCACCATGTCCAGTTTTGGTGGCTGGCATGGCATACAGTACTAGGAATCAAACCCAAGTCCTTATACTTGCCAGGTAGGTGCTTAGACTGCCAAGCTATCTCTCCGGCCCCAAAATTTATTTTTATTTTTATTTTTATTTTTTCCCCAATTTTTTAAAAGAATACAAAATAATAATAATAGAAAAAACCAGCATTGAAAATGATACAAAATTTCACTTAACAAAGTAATAGGAAAAGAAAAAAAACACACAAAGTAATAGGGATTAAACAATGGTTTCTGTATGGCATTGAACAATGAATTTTTATTTTTTTTATATTTATTTATTTGTCTTTTTGAGACAGGGTCTCACTATGCAGTTCACGATGGCCTTGAGTTCACTTCTGTAGCCCAGGCTGGTCTCGAACTCGCACTGATCCTCCTGCCTCAGCCTCCCAAGTGCTGGGATTACAGGCATGCGCCACCTTGCCCAGTTGAACAATGAAATTTTAATTCAGCAAGAAAGCGGTGATTTTGTAATAAATACTGCTGGCATTATCTTCCAGGAAACATAATTGGATTTCTCTCATTTGATATCATACACAAACATTAGCTCAAACTAAATTAAATCTGAAACACAGCTGGTAATTTTAGAATCCCAGTTTAAGTTCAGAACATTGTTTTTTGTTGTTGTTCTTGTCATCTTTTTGAGACAGGGTCTCACTATACAGTTCAAGCTGGTCTTGAGCTCACTTTTGCACCCTAGGCTGGTCTCAAACTCACACTAATCCTCCTGCCTCAGCCTTCCAAATGCTGGGATTACAGGCATGCACCACCATGCTCAGCTCAGAACATTGTTAATCTGGTCCTGATGATGCAGGAAGAAAAACTAGACTCCCAACCTGAAAGACACTTGGACGAGTTCATGTTCTCTAAAACTGAAGAATGAATTTTAGAAATGAGATGGAAGTTTAGAACAGAATATTTATTGGGAAAGAAAGCTTCTGTCCAAGAGGGGAACAGAAGGGGGACCCCAGTGGGTTGCCTGGGAAATTGTCTTTTTTAGGGATCTTATAGGGCAAAACCATGTGATAAGGCAGACCTAAAATGAAAACCAGGGGAACTTGCTTAGGTGATCATGAGGTGGGATAAAGTTATGGTCCAATGAGATTATAAGCACCATTGTTCAGGTAAAATTGATTAAATCAGGAACAAATTGGGAAGCAAGTCACATAGAAAGCGGACATGAATATGGAATAAGGGTTCTTCCTATTGGGGTTGAGTTCCTGACTCATTTAGGCTTTTAGGGTGATTGATACTCATTTAGAATATCAATCCCTGATGCTTATCTTTAAGGAAGTAGATGGCTGAATTTCTTTACTCTTTTGTTTCAAGGTCTGGCCCACAACTGGGGTGCCTGTCTATTGTAAAGCTGTACAGTCAAGTTGCTTTCCATATTGTCCTCGAGGGCCTGGCCATATCTGCCTGCCTATAATATTTCTATCTAATTTGGCTGCCTACAACACTGATGCCTATGTGGAGGTATCTGACTGCTTTTATCATAGCTGCAATTTGGAGTGTGCTTTCTTAATACACGGACTTTAAAAACTCCCGCTTCATGATGCCCAGGCAGAATAAGGAGGAAAACCATGGTGGTCGTCAAGAGTGGGGCACTGGACAATTCCTGGTACTGATAAAAATAAGAGGAGGAAGTAGGAGAAAGAGGAGGGGGAAGGGAAAGGGAAAGGGAAGATGTTAGAGTTCAGGCTTGAGGAGGGTTCTGCAGGGAAGTGGGGGTAACGGTGGTGGCCGCACAGCTGGGAACATCAGAGCTCAGAGAAAGGAGAAAAGAGAAGAATGTTTATGGAGGAGCAAAGCAAGAGACTGATCAAATAATGATATGGCTAATGGAAGCCAAGTTCTTTATTAAAAATGAAAGGACAAATAACAAACACAGTAATGCAGAAAGTAAAATTTATCCTGTGGTGTTGGCCTGGAATAGAGGTCTTAGGGATGAATTCATGATTTTCATTTTATATAAATGGATGTAATATATTTATACATGGATGTACTTCATAGATCTGGCTTCTGAGAGGCACTGGTGCCATAACATTCTGAAATAGGCAGCCAGCACCAAGCTCTTATATGCTGATTACTAAACTGGCTGGAAGACACAATCTTAAGTAAATCAAGTAATAAAGTTAACATCACTAGCAATGCAGCAGATTGAAATCATGGATCACCTGAAAGGATGCAGGGTGGGGGTGGGGGTGGGGGGAATCACTTCAATGCTATTTCTGTCACAGGTGCATAACTGGATTCTGGATATAAGGCTACATCATACATACCGAGATCAAGGGACTGTCTACAGAATAACTGGGCTGTTATCTTCAAAAGCATCATGAAGGTTAAGGAAAGACTAAGAACCTATTCCAGACTAAAGAAAACTAAAGAGGGATGAAAAGCAGGAGCAATGTGTGATCCCAGGCTGGATTCTTTTTCAAGGACATTCTCGGAGGAATTGACAAAGCCTGAACGGGGTCTATAGGTAAGACTATAGTATAAAGTGTCATTGTCGGTGTCCTAGTTTTGATGGTTGCATTGTGCTCATGTAAGAATTCTGCTGCTGGTTGTAGAAAATAAACATTGAAGTATTCTCATGGGTGATAGCATATTGGCAACTTTCTCTTTCTTTCTTTCTTTCTTTCTTTCTTTCTTTCTTTCTTTCTTTCTTTCTTTCAGAAGGCTGAGGCTTAAATCCTGGACTTTAGGCGATGATAGGCAAATGCTTTACCATTGAGCTATATCCCAGCCCCCATACTCTTACATATCTCAAGGTTAAAAAAAAAAAAAAGGTTTTGCATTAGTATTTCCACTTTTCTGAAAGTATAAATTATTTCAAAATGGAAAAAAAGTAGAAATGTCTTCGTCTTCAACCCAATGGGAGGAACATGTACAACAAATTGACATATGTACAATTGGAATTATTTATGTGTGCCTATGTACCTATTTCAATACAAAGTAATTGTCAACTCTCAGGGAAATGACATGATACATTTCTACAAAGGAACCAGACGCAGCAGTGTATGCCTATAACCCTAGCACTCAGAAGTCTGAGGGTGGAGAACCACATGAAATCTAAGGCCAGCCTCCTGAACTGCATAGTGAAACCTTGTCTCAAAAAAAAAAAAAAAAAAAAAAAAAAAAA
>PVKN010041296.1:0-10577 GCA_004027915.1 Capromys pilorides
AGGAGATTCTAGAAGTATACACGGGAGGAAGCAGATAAGCTGAATCTGAAATATACTGTGGTCTGAGAGAGCAAAGTATTTAGTAACAATCACAATGATAAGGCTAGGTCAAAAAGACATAGAACATCATTCGTAATGTATAAAACTGAAACAATCTGACATCTAAAATAACGTGGTATTGAATTATAACCTAATAATCATAGTCTATGAACTTGTACTTATGTAATGAAACAAACAGCAAGGAAAGAAATATTTTTTTCTAAAGTACTGTAAATATTTACATAATCCAGTCTCAAAGAGGTAGACCATAACTTTCCACTTCTTAAGTGTGGCCTGTCTAGTATAAAACATAGAAAGCATATGATACGGAAAGGAGACGTCAATAACTTAATGTGGAAAAACATCATAATAGCAGGAACTGGGAATACTACATGAGAGTCCTGTGCTTTTTGTGAATCTAAATCTATTCTCCAATTAAAAAGTGTATTTTTAAGAAGATCAGTTACTGCCTTTGCTTTTCTATCTGTTCCCTAACTCACCTGTAGAAACTGTGAAAAACAATTATTTTTCATGTACTCACGATTCAACCCAGCCCCTTTGGAATTAGCTACATCACCAGCTCTTTTAATATTTTGAGCAGGGTCTTGCTAAGCCATCCAGGCTGGACTCAAATTGGCAATCCTTCTGCCTCAGCTTCCAGAAATGCGGGGATTATAGGTGTGTGCCACCATGCCTGGCTCTTAGTTTTAAACTATACTACTTCAATTGTTTGCTTTTTCACAGGACACTGAAATTGAGGGGTCACATGCACATTAATAAAAATGGAAAAAAAGAAATGTCCTGCATATGTGAATACAACTACACGTGTGACTTAAATTACCCATTTCCTCTTCTATAAAGTGGGGTAATTTTGCTGAGCATCTTGGATAATGAGAGAAAGCAAGGTTAATGGTGACTACAGAGCTGTATTCTCAAAACTGAATCCTTCGTCTGCATCCAGCTCTAGTCTTTCCTGGTTTGACTCATTCAATCCAGTGACATATCTCGTAACATGCAAGTTATTTCTTTGGAATCAATCCTCAAAATGTCATTTAAAAAAATGAATTCATGTTAATGCTATCTTTCGAATAAAAGTCAGAAATTAGACACATTGATTGTCTCCACATAGTAGGGTAGGAGGATACAATGAGACTTTGCATTGTATTATTTGGCTGTGTGAATTATTTTATGTGTATGTTTTACATATTTAAAACTCATTATGAGAGCAACAACAAAAACTCCAATTTTATGCAGAAATGAGTGTAAGTTTTTGATTCCAGTGTTTCTATGTACTGTTTTTTTTTTTTTTTAACATTGTACCACAGCAAGAAGTATGGCTCCAGGAACCGGCTCCAGATTAGTCTAAAATGATTTCAAATGATTTTGTACCAAATTGACTATTCCAAAATATCAGATCAAGGACTGAGGATACAGCTCAGCAGCACAAGTAACCTGCCTGGTAAGCACAAGGTCCCAAATTTGACACCTGCTGCTGCTGCTGCTACTACTACTACTACTACTAATAATAATAAATGATCTGTCTTAGAATCAAAATGACTAAAGATACAATATAAACTTCTCTATTTACTAGTTATTTAACTTCACTAAACCAGCCTCATCATAGTAAACATGGATTAATAGTATTCACAAGGCTGATGGCAAGATTAATTGGAAATATATGTAAACTTCCTATCCTAAGGGCTAGTCTATGTGCTCCAGTCATTCTCAATGGAAGTGGAAGTCCGTGATTCCCACTCACACATATCTTCAACTCAACTATGAATCAAGAAGCAATTTCCAAGTGAAGACATCCCTCAAATGCAGCAGAAACAAAGGTGTAATATTTACATGTACTTGAACATAGCTAAAGACATGAAGTTTCTACTTCACCAAATGATATATCTGACAAATTTTATGCTTTCCAGCTCTTTGCTTTGGAGTTTTGCTATGATCCCTTAAAATTGTTTCTTACTTCTGAGAATATACATTAAATTAAAAAAGCTCAGGTACTGATTTATTTATTATTATTTTCATTTATGTATTTGGTACAAGGTCTCAATATGCAGCTCTGACTCGCAGTGATCCTCCTGTTCTTGGCCTCCCCAGCAATGGGGTCTCGGTTGACTGCTCAGTGTGCCCCAGGGTAGGGCCAGAGCAGCATGGGAGACTAGGATCAAATCCTAGACCCTGTGTTTGCCAAAGCAGGTGCTTAGTCCACTGAGCTATCTCGTTGGCCCTTAAAACTGATATTAAAAGACCAAGCTACACTATGACAAAGCCAAAATCATGGATCAACTAAAAATTTTAAATTGCCCCTCACAATGGAGTACTCCAGCACAATTAGGAAAAGGTATAAAAATCTCAAACTACAATGATAAAAATCCAAGAATCATCTCAAGTAGTTATTAACTAATGCTTTTCTCAAATTGTCTACTTTTTATTTCACAGCTAAGTCTGTAAGGAATTCACATGTTTATTAATTATCTAATACTGATGAAACCTATTAGAATGATGTTGTATAGTTATACTAGGAATATAGAAATACTATAATTTCACAAAAGCTACAAAGCTAATTGGTGATAAAACTGCAATTCATGCCCATGTCTTCTTTCTTCCAATTTTTTCGTTGTCCTATAGTACTTGATTTCCAGAACAAAGTTCCACTTCCTCTGACAAGCCTGTTGTTTGAACATAAAACATCCCTGACCATCCACCTGAAGGCATGAAGTCATTCTTTAGGTGGCTTAAGAATACCTCTAGCCTCAACCCCAGATAGCTTCCCATACTACATCATAGATACCAACCTAAATTTAAGTCTTCCAAGTAAGACAAACTAATGCCATTCATTATTTCTACATAAAGAATAAACTTACTAATGAAGTCTTCAAAGACTGAACAGCCTCTACATGGCAAATGGACACTGCACCAAACACTGTCTTTCAGAATCACCATACTTGGCCATCCCATGGCCCATTTTGCCCATTTGCAACTACTTAATGCACCCTTACTCTTCTTAAGCAAGGTTTATCTTCCTTTCTCTTACAACCAAATCAGACTTACCTTAGGTATGTTCTTTCTCTCATTGCACTATGTACCTCTACTATAGTGAAGTCACAATTGCTTATAATTTGTAACTCTTTTACTTATTTTATTAGTGCCTGTTCTCTCCACTAGACTACCACAAGAGTAAGGAAGTCAGTATTTCCACTAGTAATCACTATCACAGTCTTAATTCTCAGAATGATATTCAGACTCATAGTAGACATCTGATACATTTTCTTATACATTCAATATAGGACACTAATTCTTTCACGCTTTGAATATTTGAAAACACTTGGCATCCTGATGTTTCTACATGTAAACACACACAAAAATTACTTAATATGGAACTGTTCTGATTCTTTGAAATACTCTTTTCTGGCAAAATTCCTAGATACTTCTTAAAATCTAAAAGCCAGGCTGGGGGCTTGAAAGATAGCTCAGTGAAATAAGTGCTTGCCTGACAAGCACAAGGTCCTGAGCTCAATCTTTGGTACTATAAAAATAAAGAGAGAGAGTGAGAGAGAGAGAGAGAGAGCGCGCGCGCCAAGCTGTAGGTGTACCTCACTGGTAAGCGCTTGCCTGTCTTGCACTCACGAGGCTCTAGATTTAATCCCCCCACCACACACACACACACACACACACACACACACACACACACTGCCAGAAGCCATAGAGACACCATGTTTCTTATTGGTGCACAGAGACCATACATCTACTGAAACACTCTACGTAGGTGTGCTAGCCTGTTTGTGCTACTGTAACAGAGTATCTGAGATGAGAAATTTCTCATAGTTCTGGAGCTGGGAAGTCCAAGATCAAGACACTGAGGGCCAATTGTCTGGTGAAGGCTCTGTCCTCCAGTAGGCAGAAAGGCTGCATCCTCACATGAAAGCAGCTAGAGGGGCGAGTACAGAATGCAGTGTGAAGCGCTTTTTTTTGTATATAATTTTCTTTTATTTTGAAGAGCGAAAACAAGAGCAAGAAAAATAAAAGCAAAGACAGCAACAGGGTAACATAACAATACACACATTACAGATTCTCAAAACGAGAATATCTGATTAAGTGATTGATATATTATCCATTTTTATCACCAAATCTGTTACTCAGATCAACAGAAATAGTTATGCAAGATGGGCCATATGATTGAATATTACCACATGCTTTCAAGAAATCTCAAATTTTTATTCTTGTCTCTCATTTTCTTTTTGAAGCTTCTTTCATAAGGGACTTAATCATACCCAGGGGGGGGGGGGAAAAGAGGATTTGTGACCTCATGATCTCTTAAAGATCCCATACTTTAATGTCATTATTCTGGCCATTAAGATCTAACACTAAATTTTGTAGTAGACACATTTAAGTAAGAGTAATATGGGACAAGACAGTGATACTCATAAATTACCAGGTTTCTTCATATGAAATGTGCTTCAACTGTATCTGACTCCTGACTAGTATAATTTGAAAAACTATATGCACGATTTAACTGTTATAGACATCTTAGTTTTAGTCAGTCATTTCAGATGACTAAGCCTCTTTTCAGTCTTGATTCATTCAACCAACCTATTATCTTTAGCTCTCAACTTTCAATGATAGGCAAATGAGATAGTCCTATTTAATCCAAGTCAGTGATGAAAATGAATAGTAGAGTAAAAGCCATGTCATGTCATAGAACAACTTCTCTCAAAGCTGGTATTAAGCTATTCATCAAATGACTTCCACCACCCACAAATCCACCTCTAGACTAATATGACCACCCTAGTTCATGAAAAATTATGAGACACTCTCCAAAACCTTAATAAAGTCAGCTTATTTCACCTACACTGGAAAAACCTTTCACAAGTGGTATAGGACACTTCATTGTGAGTCCCTGTGGTCTCTACAGGACCACTTCTTTTCTAGGTAAGTTTCGAAAACCATCTTGTCTAATGAAAGAAAACTCAAGTACTGAAATGAAACTCACTAATCTCTGAATTGTGAAATTCCCTTTTACTTTTCTGTTCTTTTTGAAAGTAAAAACAGTAGCTGCAACATGATTATGATTCAGTACCTCTAGAACTGACTGAAATCATTCAAAGAGCACCAAGCAATTCACATCTGTAAGTTATTTATTACTAGGGCATTAACTAGTTGACAACAACAAAATGCTCTCACAGTTTTCGCACCTTCTTTAATTTATGTGGATGCCATGTCTCCTTCCCAAATGTTAACAGTTTTCTTTGGACAGAGCAGTTAAGACCAACCCAAGCATTCCATACCTCTGCCTTGACTCCAGTGTCTAATTTTATATCATGTCCCAAACTGTATTTTTTCATCAGGTGAAGATACTATGTTGTGATCCTTAGCATCTTTACAAGCCTCAATATATTTTAGGATTTAGCGTCCCTACTGCCATTCTTTTAGTTTTACATATTATTTTTGTAGTTATGTGTCAACCCTTTCTTGTGAGATGTACTTGTGCTTGTTTGTCAGTACTTCACTTTAAAAATCTCTGCACACTTCATTCTTTCAGTGTTTTACTGATTGCCATTATACACCATTCACCAAAGTAGAACAAAAAATACGATGATGCCTAAGATCTGGTCTCTAGCTTCCAGAAGACCTGAGAGAAATATGGACAAGTAGACTGGAATATAGGCTTCTACATTACAAAGGTAAAAATAAGTGCTCTGTAAACAAAGAACAGAAAAACTAGCTCAAGCACGAAATAGCTGCTGAAGTGTTCATCAAGGAAATGACATTTGAGTTGAGTTGTGGGGAAGAAGTCATTAGAAGCCTGAAAGTTACCTAGGGAACAGCATGTGCAAAGACATGACAACATAAAAAAGTACACAGTTTTCATACAAGTGTAGCTGATTTCTTGTGGCTGGCCATTTAAGTTGCATGAAGAGTAGCTTCCAGACACGCTGCTAAAAGAATACGCAGCCAATTACAAAATGGTTTTAAATCTGGATATCTAATACATGTGACAAATAAAAAGAAGCAAATACTCTCTACAGAATGCTATGCAGCTCTTAGGTGGAGAGTGCTGAAGGCAAAATAAATAAGGGTTAAACCTGAGTGTAATACCAGCTACAAAAAACTAAAATACATGCGCATTTAGAATATATGCTCAAACAAAGTAAAATCTATGTTTTACTACAAAACACAAAGACTCAGGTTAAATGCTTTAGAGTAGTTATTCTACTCTACAGTAGAAACTAATGGTGGGAAGAAATGGGAAAAAAGGGAGTATTTTAAGGGACTAGCACCTGTTTGATGACCAAAAAAGACATGTTCTCCTATACATAACAAGGGCTTAAAGGGCAGAGATGGCAATATTTACTGTAAATTTTTAAGAAAAAACTCTAAATAACACAGCCTAATAGCTGTGATTTTGTCTAGAGTTGTAGGACACGGATTAACTGCTCTTTTACACATGCAGGTCTTAATCACTCTGTTAAGAAAAAAAAACTGCCACGTTAGTGTGATGGGTGTAAAAATTGTGATAAGTGAAAATGAAGAGCAGGTCTTAAGGGGAATAATTGAGACAAATAAAAATAGCACCTTAAAGCATAAATCTAATTATATACCAAGACTACTGAAAACACTCCTGTACCAAGATGGATTCTACACTAAAATGCTAAAGGTTTGTTCCACTATCTTATATCTATGCCAAAGGAATGATAAATTAAAACAAACTTCAGTGAGTCTGTGTTGCGAACTCAGATCTCCGTATAAATTTATACAAGCCCTAGCACTTCAGATGAATCTTGCATCAGACAAAAACGGCTTCATCTGTACAAACAGACTTTCTGTAGAACTGTAACTCAACACTATAAGCAATGAGCCAACATTTTTAAATTTCATGAAGCTTTAGTGCCAGGTGACAAACGTTTGCTGTGACATGATTTATGCAACACTTTTCACGTAGTTATCTTAGAATCAAAGGAATTTTACCAAAGGGTTCTCATTCAGATAAACAGGAGTGATTTCTACCCCAATCACATCTGTGAAAAGTGAAAGACACACATGGTAAGTTCCACAGGAAGATACTACTGAATAAATTCTCAGAATTTAAGACTGAAAACATCAAACTGGCACACTTACTGGGCACTATTCAATCTGGAAGATATTTTCCACTGCGACTAAAAAAGCTAACTAAAATGCAACTGGAATAAAAATAAAATTTTAGAGATAAATTTTTAATTTAGATTTAAAATATTTCTTGAGAGCTACATGTCTTTGGAATGTGATTAGGGAAGGGGGCAGCACACCCATTATGGATTCACCTGCCAAGGGGTCCAGCGAAGAGCAAGGTCAGGCTGGAGGTGCATGCCTGGGCCCGCTTTAGGAGCGTGCAGCTCCCTCCCAGCTCCCATCTTCTCTAGCTGCTTCCTGGTGTGCATGGATTGAGCCCATTTCCTCCACTGTACTCCTCAGCCATCCTTTTTGTGCCTTGGAGCCAGGGAAATACAAACTAAATCTGCAAAATATCCTCTTATCCTTCAAGGGGTGGATGTCAGGTATTTTATCTCAGTGACAAGAAAGTAACTAAGGCAAACAATAAGTTATAAGTTAAATAACATAGAACATAATAAACAATACTTATTTAAGTAATTTTATGTTTCAGAGACACACTATGCCAGCTTGATTTTTGTTATTTTCCTCTTTTTGGTCTCTCTTTCAGTGACTTGACAGGTATTTTCATCCCAGGCTTCTCATGATGTATCATCAGCTCCCAGTTACCTGTTACCCATTCTATCACCTCATCCCAGTATACTCTCACTGCTCTCCTCAGTGTAAGTTATATTTTAAAAGGCAGACTACTATACAATTTTATAAGCATGTTACCTGAAGAAGGTAATTTGTTATCTACAGATGGTGTGACTAAGGGTAATAATAGTTCTAAACTCAAGAAAAAATGTTATCTCTATCTATCTGTCTATCTATCTATCTGTCTATCTGTCTGGCACAGGATCTCGCTACACAGCTGACTTATAGTGATTCTCCTGGCTCAGCCTCCCGAGCGCTGGGATTACAGGTATGTGCTACCACGGCTGTGATACCACTGTGCTACCACTGTGCACCCAGGGTTCTGGGGCTGGTATGGCATGTGATATTGGGGGTTAAACCTGGGTCCCTGCACTTACCCAGCAGGTGCTGAGACTGCAGAGATATCTCCTTAGCCCAAGAAAAGCACGTTTTTAACGATACAGTAACGTGACACAGGGAGAAAAGTTGCACTGTAACAACTTCTCACTTTCCAGAGAGGTGCTCATCAGAGGATTCTTGTCTGGGATCTTCTGCTCTTCCTCTATCTTTATGCTGACTCACAACTCAACATAGGTATGAAGGCACATGATCACCAGCTTTGTTTTAAGTCTTCTACCAAGCTGGACAATAGAGGAACAGAATGAAAAACCTCAAAGTTATATCAAATACTAACAAAAGACATTAAATCTATCCTGGTCTAGCAGGAGCAAAAACATGCACTTATGTACACAGGATGAATTAGATAGATACTGGTCCTAAGAATCTTCAAAAGGTTTCTCATATTGATGATAGCAACATGTAACACTAAAACTACACTTAGAATGCAGGTAATTCTGGACTTTTAGATGTGTACTGCTTCTAATGTAAACTCAGTTACTGCTATACTCTCTCTAATAAATAGTTAACAAAAAAACAAAACAGGGTATTAACTGAGAATAAGAGACGAGGCAAAATGCCATAGGCTAGATAGGCTACAATTCTGTACATCTTCAAATTACCAAATGTCTGTATAAAAATGTGTAACTGCTTTTATCACATTCTATAGAGATTTATTAGAATATCAGTGATTGAATGAAAATACCAATGTCAAGCTAAGTCTAAGATGTTTGATATTCAGAAAGACAGTGATGTTAAGCTCAATTACTTATGTTATAGAGTAATAGTATCATGAAGCTTCTCTGCTGGAGGGTTGAGAATGTAAGTTAACAGAACAAAAATTGGAGAAAAAGAAGGGCTACGAGGATAATCATCATTTTGGTTCTAGCCCTTCAAGGTCAGCGATGACTCAGGACGTAAGAGAACCTGTGCTGTAACATCCTATAACTCAGTGGTTTCCCAAATTTTCTGTTCAAGGAGATTATGGGACCTCAGAGGAAAGGGATAAATGAAGTATAGTGCGTCTCGGGAGAGTCACCTAAGGAGAAAACATTCTCTCAGGCTTTCACAGAGAGCAAACTGGTCAAGCAATGGCCGTGACTCGTCCCAATGGCTGACACTGACAACAGTTCTACAAAGCACTGTATATGGTTCCAAAGTTAATCCTGAGGAGATTTGACCTTGGAAAATACAAAAGATGACAGTTTTGTTAAACAGGTCATGCTTTAACTTGCCCTCAATCACTCAGCAGAAAAGCTTAACTACAGGCATAAAATGCAGAGCTAGATTAGTATAATGATCTGTAAGAGGCTTAAATAAACAGCCTTCAACACTGCCAGTTTCACTGGTAACCCACCGCAATTATAGAACACTGGAATATGTATACAACTACTTCCTCTTAGTTCAAAGAGAAAAAATTTTTTGTCTTTTTTTTTTTTTTGCTTTCTTTCCTTACCAATATCAACTAGAAAATTTAACTCATCTACACCCTGTGCTCTGTATAACTACTATGAGGACAACAATATGCAATGTGTCAATTATTGTGAATGTGCTACTAATGTGCTTTGAAACTATCATATTGTTATCTCTTATTAAAACTAATTAAAAAATAAATCTATCCTGGTCTCTAAAAATACTATTATACTAAAATGTCAAATGTTCTTGCAATGAGATGTAAATTAATTCTGTATCAATTTATGATGAGAACTTAATGGCTTCCAGTTAAGAACAAATACTATTGCACCTCAATATTTATGTGTATGAAACTAAGTAATCTAATATTAACAATATCACATAATAAAATGAACATTGCTAGAATAAAGCCCTTGTCAATAAAGCAAACATCATCCTGACATCTGGTTTCGCAAATCTTGTGTATTCATCAAATAAATAAGATTAAATTAATACCTTAAAAAATCAAAATATAACTTTTGATGCTCAATTTTATTTTACTCAGCACTCAACTTAAAATTCACAAACTGAAGTTTGTTGTGAAACTTTTTCATGTCACTTGGACACTTCATTCTTATACATCTTAACTGAATCAGGATTCCACAGAACCTCAGAAAGATAATACCTTCCTGCTCTTCTTCCCCCTAGAGTCAGGAACAAATGCTAAGTAATAAAATTCTCAAATAATATTTTACATTAAATAAGACACAATAACTGTAAGGTGTATATGTCCACTCTCAAAAACTAAAAGCTACATAACTTTTTTTGTACTTTATGTTTCCTTGTCAAATAAACATTCATCTATTTCTACAGTGAGGTAAAATGGTATTTCTTTAGGTGATAACTTAATCAATTTCTTAACAAATAACATATTTTCACAATATGTATAACAAGAACCACAAGTGTCACTCAATGCCATT
>PVKN010041297.1:0-10577 GCA_004027915.1 Capromys pilorides
ATAGAGGAAGATGTGCAGTACTGCTTTCGAAGGAGAAAGAATGGTTGTATGTTCAATGGTAGTGTGTTCAAGGGGTGGGTTGTATTTTGTAGGGCTTTGTGGGGCCGGGGAGATAGCTCAGTAGAATAAGCACTTTTCTGGTAAGCGCAAGGTTCAATCCCTGGTTCTGGGGGGGAGCAAAAGGTGTAGGGCTTTGTGCAATGTGTGTTGTATTGTAATACATTAAAATGTTTTTATTTAAGGGCCAGTGGGTAGTTCAGCAGACTAAGCGCCTGCTTAGACAGGCACAGGGCCTGGGGTTCGATCCCTGGCATCACATGCTGAGCCAGCCCCACCTATGAGTACGCTGAGCCAGCCACGAGACCAGGCATGGTGGTGCATGTCCGTGATCCCAATGCTGGGGAGGCTGAAAACAGGAGGATTACGAGGCCGAGCTGCATAGTGAGACCCTGTACCAAGTACATTAAAAAAACCCAGTAAACCAACACTGAAGTTTTGATCACACCTTGAAGTCTATTGATGGTTAGGTTTGTTTTCTGCCTCTAGCACTTTCCATAGAAAGTTCTTTTCTGGCTTTTTTTCCTCCCTGGCTATCTAAGGATCTGTTGCCATCATGAATGACACAGTAACTATCCGAACAAGGAAGTTCATGACCAGCCGACTTCTTCAAAGGAAACAAATGGTCACTGATGTCCTTCACCCTGGGAAAGCAGCAGTGCCTGAGACAGAAATTCAGGGAGAACTCGCCAAGATGTACAAGACCCACCAGGTGTCATTTTTGCCTTTGGATTCAGAGCTCGTGTTGGTCGTGGCAAGACGACTGGCTTTGGCGTGATTTATGATTCCCTGAATTATGCGAAGAGAAATGAGACCAAACGTAGACCCGCAAGACCCGGCCTGTGTGAGAAGAAGACCTCAAGGAAGCAGCAGAAGAAACGCAGGAACAGAACGAAGAAAGGCAGGGGCACCGCAGAGGCCAGCGCTGGTGCTGGCAGGAGCCCAAGGAGTGGGGATCATGCGGTGCTGTCCACAGTGACCATGAGAGTTTTCATGAGAGGATTTAATAAACTGTAAAACCTCCCCTGTGGGGGGAAAACTAAAGTTCTTTTCTATTCTAAGATTAGACACGATACAAGTATTGACTTGTGTTCGTCTTTGGTCTCTGGTACAGCATGTCATCTCTCTTTTTCTGCACTTTCTTTGGGAGCAAGTGCTAGGGGAGAGGCAGGTTGGGAGTGTGCACTCAGGGCTGGGTAGAGCGCAGTGGTGCAGCACGTGCCTAGCAGGCGTGAGGGGTCCAGTTGGATGCCCAGTGTGCCAGCAATACCCACTCACACATGCCTTGGCAAGCTGCACTGCCTGGTGTGGACCTTGTGCTTGGTGACTTGTTTACTTTAATTAATCACATTATCCAGTCCTCTGTTCCTCAGTGTTTCTACCTGCAAAATGGGTGTGAGGCTGTTACACAGATGCCAAGGGTTATTTTGAGAATGAAGTCACAGTTACTTGAATACTTTTTTTTTTTTTTGTATTTTAGGGAAGGGTCTACAGGGTGATCAGGGTCTCACTCTAGATTGGACTTGTAGTGATCCACTTGTTTATAGCCTCCCAAGAGCTGGGATTATAAGTGTGTGCCACCACACCCAGTCTTACTACTTGCATAATTTTAAATTTGTTTTATACTCTTAAAAGTCAAGGACCTGGGCGGGTGAGATGGTTCAGTGGTCTAAAGCGCCTGCTTGGGAAAGCTTAGGCAACTACAGAGACTGTGGTTTGATCCCCGGCACCACATGCTGCACCAGTCTGACCCCCAGGGCAGGCTGAGCCGGCCATAACATAAAAGTAAATAAAGTTTAAAAAAGAAGAAGTGGCAAATTAAAAAAAAAATCAAGGACTCCCACAAAACTTTTTTTAATACTGGGAATCAAGCTCACAACCTTGTGCTTTACAGGCAGGCACTCTGCCACTGAGCTATGTGCCTGGTCCCCACAGTACTTCTGTTTGAACTGCTAACAGATACTGACATTTACCAATATAGAAATTAAAACTTAATTCCACGTAAAAACATATTACTTAGGCCAGGTGTGGTTTCACATGCACTCGGGAGGCTGAGGCAGGAAGAGCTCTGTGAGTTTGAGGCCAATGTGGGCTACATTGTGGGTTTAAGGCCAGCTTGAACGCATAGTAAGACCTGTATCAAGAAACAACAATAAAAATAAAAAACAAACATGTTACTTGTAAATTCCTTTAAAAATAAAAATTTCAAAGGGCAGGGGGTGTAGCTCAGTGGTAGAGCACTTGCCTAGCATATACCAGGCTCTGGATTTGATCCCCAGAAGTACAAAAACAAACCAACCCCAACCCAAAAAAACTTTTTTATGTTGACATAAAAAAAAATTTTTCTGGAAAATTGACTTTTTAAAAAAACGTATTTGGTTGTTATAGGGTCTCACTAAGCATCTAGACTCAACCATGATCCTCTTGCTTTTAGCCTTCCCAGTGCTGGGATTACAGGCATGCGCCACTGCGCTGACTCAGTCACCAGCACAACATGTGTGGGGCTGTGGGGGCAGGGCTGGGGAATCGAAATTTGGTCGGACTGCTTTCCAAAGCAAGAGCTTTAGTCAGCTAAGCTATCTCACTGGCCCCTGGAAAGTTAACTCTTTAAAAAAGTAAACAAAAACCTGTCAGCCCAGGAGAAGCTGGCTGATTTTCCTGTTCCTACATCCAGCTATGTGTTATTGGTGTGAGTTTGATTGAAGGGTGTGTTCAAAATGCAGCTTCTCAGAGGCGTGTGGGTGGGAAAAGGAATCTATTTCACAGGCCTATAGCTTCCTCTGTTACTATGTAACTATACAGCTTTGGCCAGTGGTGGATTCCTAGAAGTTCCTTACAGCTTGGAATCTGGAAACATAATAACGATCGCTCTACACTTTGTTACACTGGAGTCCTTTGATGGGGCAGTATTTTGAGTGACTAAAGTCATTTTGTGACATCTGTTTTTTCTTGTATTTTAGAGAAAACTCTACAGGGTGTTCAGGGTCTCACTACTAGATCAGACTCACAGTGATCCACCTCTTTACAGCCTCCCAAGAGCTGGGTTTACTGGCATGAGCCACCACACCCAGCCTCAGTTGCCGTGGCTCAGTGACCCGGAGCTGGCACAGCAGGCCTAGGGATCAAAGCTCCAGCCCCTGCTCCTGCTTGCAGGCGCTTTAATCGCTGAGCTACATGGCCGGCCCTCGGACGTCTGTGTTTTCTCAGTGGCTGTGCCTGTAAAATCATATTAGAGAGTCACTCAGACTATTGCACAGGCCCCCCTGGGTGTCTGCTGGGTGTTCTCTCAGATGGCAGCTGATACCCTGTACCAAAAAGGCCAGTTCAGTGCACTTGGAACAAGCTCGGTGCGATTCTTGGAGATCTGGTCGTGCCCTGGGGGACAGTCAGGGCGTGGCAGGAACTTTCCATTTTGTCTCTTCAAGAAGGGTATCCAAGGGGACATTCGGGTTAGCTCAGTGGTTTAAGTTCCTGTGCAGGCAATCCCAGTCAGGCACAGGGGACAGCGGTTCGATCCCCACTCCTACCCTTAAGGCAGCCTGAGCCAGCCAGGAAAAAAAAAAAAAAAAACTTTTGAACTTTACAGAGCCAGGGAGATAGCTCAGTGGAATAAACGCTTGCCTGGCAAGCGCAAGGTCCTGAGTTCAATCCCTGGTATCACCTGTCAGCACTCTGAGAAGGACCAGCAGGGTCCCGTCTGGAGGATTGGGACTGTGGGTCCTTGGGGGAAGGCTGGGGGACCTGGAGGCCTGTGGGGCCTGGCGTCAGTGCAGATGATGGTAGGTGCTGGCTTTGTCTTCCCCAGTGGTCCAGCATGTGTCACTGGTGCCATTATCACTCTTCCCCCTGACAACCCTGAGAAGGAGCTTGGTGTGGGGACAGGAAATGATAGCCATTTGGGGTGAAGAGTCCGTCACTTGTGACTTCAGAACCTGCTTGGAGTGCAGATGTCGTTTGGTTCTCAGGCGAGAGTGAGAGGCATGGGAACTTTGTAGGTGTCCCATTTTTCTTGCCCCCTTAGAATGACCACGGAAGAGACCCAGGCTCCCATCCAGAGACTGTCCCCATGAGGGGGGCCCTGCTTCTCAGGAGATCTCAGGGTCACTGTCTTAGTTACTGTTACTTTGTGGCTAAAACAAAATACTTGATACCTAAAGTTAAAGGGGGAAGGTTTGTCTAATCCACAGTTTGTGGAGGTTTCGGCCCACAGTTGACTGGCTCCACAGCAGTGTGGCACGCAGCAGAGGGACAGCAGTGCGTGCTGACAGAAGACAGCAGAAGCAGCGAGATAGAGAGACAAGCCCCTTTCTGCCCTGTGCGTTGTGTCCCTCTACCTGGATCAGGGCAGTGCCAGTCCAGTCAGTAGACTCACCCCACAGTCCCACCCTAGTGCCAGCGTAGCACTGTGAATGAACCACACACTGTAGATTCAGCTGGCATCAAAGAAGCCCCATGTAAAAGTACATGAAGCTTTGGGGGGACCTCTAGACACAAACCGTAGCAGTCCCCTCCCCGTCATTGGCCGCTGCAGGAAGAAGAGGGATGGCTGGCGTGCGGCTGTGGGCGGCCCATGGCAGTGTCCTGCTGGGCGGGCAGGGGTCTGGCATGACCAGTGAGGGCTGGCCCAGCCTCTTTTGCGCCCTGTGCCACGGCCCTGCCTCAGGTTTAATAGACTAAGAATGCTTGTGGTGCCAGGGAGGGGATCAGGCCACGCGCACGCTAGGCAGGTGCTCCACTGCCTAGCTATCCTCCATTATTTTTATTTTTGTACTTATTTGTGAAGGCATTGTTTTCCAGGGACTGTGAGGAACTTAGGCTGCTGAAATTTTGCATCAGTGGAATTGCAGATGCCGTAGGCTAGAGAAGGGGTAGGGACAGCTGGGGACAGCGGGACCCCCACCCCACTTCCCCTCCTATGCCTAAAGTCCTTTGTGTGAAAATCCTCTCTTACCTGGGTACTCTATCCCGCATAGCAGGGTAGGTTGTTCCTGGTCAGGTCTCCAGGTGCAGGGAGGCCTTACTGGGTAAGGCAGCTGGCAGGGACGTGCAGGGCACCGGGGCAGGGGCATTGGCTCCAGCCTGCTGCCTGCTCTGTGACCGCGGGCAGGTCTCTGCCACCTTGACCTCAGGTTTCTGTGCTGTAAAGAGGAACAGACTGGACTCAGTCGTGCCGCTGGCCCCTACACATGTGTTGGTGGGGGGAGCGGGTTTCTGTACTGAGTGTGTCTGTGTGTTTATGTATTAGGTATTAGTCGATGAAGCCCAGAGCAAGTGACCCGCTGGTCTGAGCCCCACCCTGGACGCAGACCTGAGTGGTCTGTTGTTGTTTGTCTGTTTTTGGTACTGAGGACTGAACCCCTTAGGGACGTGCTCCCACTGAACTGTATCCCCACAGCTCCCATTTTTCTTTTGAGATGGTGTCTTGCAGAGTTGCCCACGCTGCTTTGGCCTTTGGTGGCCCTCCTGCCTCAGCCTGCTGAGTACTAGCTGGGATTATAGGTGTGCCACATGGAAGTTCTATGCTGCTGCCAGGTCCATCCCATAGAGGGAAACCCTGTAGCACGGTGACTTCCTCCAAGTTGTTCTGAAGCTGAGGCAGATGTTTCCTGCAGCTGGCTGCGTGAGCCCTCACCCCAAGATGCTTGCACCTATTTTTAGCTCCATTGTTCCCGTCCAAGGCAGCTGGCTACGGGTGAGCCCTGAATTCAGCATGTTCTCTCCTTCCTCAGGGCCTTGCCCTCCGTGTCTGCTGGGCAGCTGGAGTGGCTTTGGGGAGAAATGGGGGCTTCCAGGCCGATGGACTAGGAAAAGCCAGGGCCTGTGTGTCCCGCTCCTGAGTGGGCAGCGGCCTGTGGCTGTACTGCGCTGAGTGAATGGTTGGGGTTTCTTGGAGCAGTGATGCTTGGAGCCCGGGGCACAGGAGGTGATGGGCAGCCTGCTCTCGCCCAACTCCAGTGGGGCAGAGCTGGGGGAGCACAGGCTGAGCACAGGAAGTGGGATCATCCACTGGCCTCGATGGATGACTGGGGTGTGAGTAGGGTGTGGGGGCTGACAGGGTGTGGAGGCAGGGAAGGAAGGGCCTCAGGGGTCCTGGGAGGGCCTTGAGGGAGGGCCTGAGTGGCTTTGGCCAGCAGCTCTGAGCCTCCCCTGTCGGGGTTTCTCTGTTCCCAGCTGTCTGTACCGTTTGCTGGCTTGTTTGTTTGGAGACAGGGTCTTGCTGTGTAGTTCACGGTGGCCTTGAACTTGCAGTGTTCTGCCTCAGCCTCCCAGGTGCTGAGGTTCCAGGCATGCAGTGCCGTGCCGGCCAAGACACTCATTCTGCTCGAAGGGCTCAGCTGCCAGGGCAGTGGAGAACCGCTCGTCTTTTCCATCCCCTCACTTTCCGTGTGGAAGCAAGCTGTTGTCGCCAGGGGGTGCTGGGCTGACCTTGAGGCCTCTCTGAAGGTCGGACAGAGGGGAATTCTGGCCTTTTCAGCTCCTCTTGACAGAGTGCCCCATGTGGTCCCGGTTTGCCCCCAGTCAGGTCTGTGGAGGCTCATGGGGCAGTGAGGCTGGGACCGGGCCTTGAGTGCTGATCAAGGGCGCTCAGACTGGAGGCTGCATGGGCAGCAGCGCTGGCCCCCGATGCCAGAGAGGACTTGGGGTTCTCCCTACTGCTTGAATGCGGCCCTATGTTCCTGTGAGGGCCCCTGGGAGGCTGGAGTTGGTTCCCACTGGGGCCCGGGCGGGGTCCCAGCCCGAGCTTTTCTGCTGATCCGCAGTGTCTGGACTCTTCTTCCTGCTCCCCAAGGGCCCACGGGGCCGCGTCTTCCAGGGCTCCAGGTCTGGTCCTGAAGGCCCTGAGGACGCAGCAGCAGCAGCTCGTCCTTCAGGCAGGGGCTCCTGTGTGCCCTGTCTGCCTTTTGGGAGCCGTGGAGGCCACAGTGCCTAAGGGTATTTAGCTGCCTGGAACCCTAAAGCCCCACTGCCGCCCCCGGCCCTGGCGCATCGATCTGTGCTTTGTATTCTGTGTTGCCCTCCACTCCCAGTCTTTAGATCCTGGAGTTGATCTGCCAGAACACAGACCTGCAGCGCAGCCTGCCCTCACCAGCCAAGGAACTTGACGTTCTCCTGCAAGAGGGGAAGAAATAAGTTCTAGCTGGGAGTGGTGGCACGTACTTAGAATCCCAGCACTTGGGAGGCTGAGGCAGAAGGATCTCCATAAGTTTCGGGGCCAGCCTGGGTTAACTTAGTGAGTTCAAGGCCAGCCTTAAGTATAGAATGAGACAAAAAAAGCCTGTGGCCATGTGGTTCGTGGTTACTAAGGGTTAAATTTAAAACTAAGAGTGCGTTAGTGAGGATTAGGTTGGGCTATAAGTAACAGGAAAAGTTAAATTACAGTAGTTTACAGAAGGTGGAAGTTTATTTCTGTGTTCTGAGCCCAGCACTTTGCAGACTAGGCCCGATGTTGTAGCTCAGCCCCGTGTCTCCTCAGGGAACTTGATCACCATTACTCTTAGTATATGGCCATTCGTGCTACGGCTCAACGTGGCTGCAGGACTTCTGTCATCACATCTGTGTTCCAGGCAACAGGGTGAAAGAAGGGAGAAAAGGCTCTTGTTAAGGAAGGATTCTGGCCCTTGGCCTGTGACCCTCCCCCTTGTGTCCTGTGAGCTGGAGCTCAGCCCTGCGGCCCCTTGCGGTCTGCTGAGTGCTGACTGTGAGGCTTGGGCTTGCTCAGGGCCAGGCTGAGACCAGAAGCCCCATGCCTCAAAGGCTAGGGAGGCTGGGTGCTTGTGAGCACCGGCGCAGTGGACCCCAGGGGCTCTGGACGGATCCACGCTTGTTTTGGCGATCCTTGGATTCTTCAGAAGCCAGAGATACAAAGTTTTATTGACATTCTGATCAGAGTGGGAAATGCGGAACTGTGGGGATCAAAGAAATGGCCCACATGACCCCTTGGGTCTGCTTCCTCCTTCCTGTGTGGATGTGTTCTCTGAGTCCCCAGGGGCAGGTCCAGGAGGGATCCATGGGAAACCAGCTTCTCCTAGTACAGCTTAATCGGAAAACAAACCAACAAAAAACTCCCCTCAAAACTTTTTTTTTTGAAATAGGGTCTCACTAAGTTGCTTAGTTGCCCAGACCGGGCTTAAACTCGTGATCCTCCTGCCTCAGCCTCCTGGAGTGCTGGGATGACAGGCATGTGCCACCACACCTGGCTAATACAATTTTTTAAAAAAATGTCTTTGGTATAGGCTATCACTACATGGCTTGGACTAATAATGATCCTGTTTTCAGCCTTCCCAGCACCAGGATTGTAGGTGCTGCCACCACGCCTGGTCTTGGGGGCTGGCTGCCCAGGGGTGGGGCCTGCATAGCACGTGGTGGTGGAGATCAAACCCTGGTCCCTACGCTTGCTTAAGCAAGTGCCTAGTCTGCTGAGCTATCTCACTGACCCTGCAGTCTTTTTTTTTTTTTTTTGAGACATAAACTCGCTATGCAGTTTAGGCTGGCCTTGAACTCACTTTTGTAGCCCAGGCTGGTCTCGAACTCGCACCAATCCTCCTGCCTCAGCCTCCCAAGTGCTGGGATTACAGGCGTGTTCCACCACACCTGACCCATCTTCCCCAGTTTTTAAATCTGCCTCTAGGTGTAAGCTGACTCTCCCAGTGCAAGCTTCACATTTGGGGTTTCCCTGGCTGTCCTCAGAGCCTACTAGGACCTTTGGCACCTCCACCCTGGACCCGAGGGGATGATGCCTCTCTGACTCTCCCATGTGGAGGCTGCCCTGGAAATGCCGGGAGGGGTCCTACGTCTCGGAACCTGTGGGCTGGGCCAGGGAGGTGGCCAGGCACTACTGCCGCTGTGGTACCAGGCGTCCTTCCTGGAGTTCCTGTGCCTGCCTCCTGCAGTTCCCGCCCACGAGCCCTGCAGCACTGCCCTACTCCTGCCTGCAGGGCCCCTCCGCTGGTTACCATCTCTCCTTCCCTCTCGTGTCCAGGCTTCACCAGCACAGGCTGTGACAGCAGTGACCTTGCTGACCAGCCCTCAGACCTTGCCCATTTTTTAGGCTGAAACCTGGAATTGGTCCCTGTCTGGACCCATTTCCAAACCACTTCTTTTGACTTTTAAACTCTCTTCCTATTTGGGAAGCATAGATACATGTCAGAGACATGGTACAGCAAGTGAAGGGTTTCCTTCCATCCTAGCTCCCAGAGGGCTCTGATTTAGCCTGTGGGTGTTATATAAGCCGGGGCCCTGCTGAGCTGCCCAGGCTCCTGGGTCGCTGAGGTGGTGGGTACTTGCTGCCACCATGCTCAGCTTAGTTTTTTTTTTTTTGGTACCAGGAATCGAACTCAAGACCTTGTGCTTGTAATACAGGTGCTGCTGTGCCTCTGAGCTATCACCTCAGCCCCTCTAATTTAGTTCTTAAACTACTCTCTTCCTAGTTTTAAAGAGGAGGCTGGAGGGTGGAGGCTGTGAAGGACAAGGCTGGGATCCAGGAGGTTAAGGGAATGGGTGCAGATGACCCGGCTCCTGAGGGGGAAGGGTGTGGTGCATGTGAACAGCACGGAGGACTCGGGACAGGAGGGTCCCAGTGGGGTGTGGGTGGAGGTGGAGGTGGGGTCTGCGCACACCTTAGGGTGTGGGAAGGGGACACGATCTGCTGTGGGTTGTCAGAGTCCTGGAGCCACACGGAGACTAGGTGGCGGGGCTGGGGGGAAGGGGAGTCCCACTGGGGCCGTGTCACTGGTCGGGCCTGGTGGCCTGGTAGCTGGGACTGGGTGAGAATGGACCTGTTCTGTGGGGCGGCAGACCTGCCCTGTCTCAGAGCTGAGCTAATGTCGCCTGGCTGGGTCCTGAAGAAGCCAGGAGCCCATGGCAGCCTCCCCTGGTGGTTCCCGGTGAAGTGCCAAGAGGAGAGGGCCCGCCATGCATGCAGAGCAGGGCCGCCGGCCACCCCGCTGTTCGTCTGGGGCGAGAGCCAGCAGATGTCTTCCTCCGGGCCACTTACAGTGTAGACTCTGCTCCACCGCGTCCCTGCTGTGGCAGCCCAGGTTGCTGGGAGGACACTTGTTGGGCAGTCCAGCAGTCGCTGTACACATATCCACTTGCTTCCTGCTTATGTAGTCCAACGTGGAAGTGCTCTTCTGGCCTCTAGTCTGCATTGGGGAAACTGAGGCTTGGATTGATTGACCGTGCACCCAAGGTTGCAGGACTGATGGGAAGTGGAAATGGGTTCAGCCCCATTTGGCCACCATGCGTCACATTTGCAGGAGCCACTGTGTGCCCAGCCAGGTGTAGGGACTTTGGATCCCTGCTGTGCAAGCCCTGCCTTTACTCCTTAGTTGGGAATGACAAGGCCAAGCGCGGGAGGCTCTTTACACTGCGGGCAGATGTCTGACATGCAGCCTGTGGAAGTTCTGGGTTCAGCTCTATGGACCTCGCTGCCCTGGGGCCATGGAGGACTTGAGGCTCAGAGTAGGGCCTGAGAAATGCAAGCTGCAGCCTCTCCCTCTCCCTCTCCCTCTCCCTCTCCC
>PVKN010041298.1:0-10576 GCA_004027915.1 Capromys pilorides
AAGAGGGCGCAGGGAGAGACGCTCCCCAAGAGATGACAGCGCAGGAGCTTGCGTACGGGGTGGCACGGGACAGGCAGGTGCTGCGAAGGGAGCCAAGGGCACAAGGTGAGAGAGGGCAAGACCAGAGAGCCTTCGAGGAGCTGCCCGCTGGGTGGCACCGATACGGGAAGTGGGCGGGCTCAGTCCAGCCAGCCACTGACAAAACACAGCGCGCGAGCTCACCGGGCAGCTTTGCCCGATCCTGACGGCCTCAGGCGCATCGGAGCAGAAGACGTGCACTCCACCGGGCAGCCCCGGAAGGCGCTGGAGCTGCAGAGCTGGCTCGGGACCAGGGGGGACCAGGGCGGCGCCGAGGCCGGGGGCTGATCTGTCTGGGAAGCCCCGCGTTCTTCCCGCTCTCCTCGGATGGGCTTCTCCCTGTTCTCTCCCCCAGACGTCCGAATTTGTTCCTGCAACGTGAGCATGGGTTTCCGACAGCGGCTTTTATTGTCTCCAGGAGCTGTGGGTGTTTCGCCTGTCATCACTTACCTCGTGGGGAAACCTAGCGCCCAGGCTCTCTTCTGTTCTTCCCCGTCCCTCGGCATCGGGAGGTGTGCGCAGTGCTGAGCTGCTCTTGACCCGCTGGGCCCCCTGCCTGCTCCACACCTCTGCCGCACTGCGTGGAACACTGCGTGGAACACTGCGTGGAACACTGCGTGGAACGGTCTCAGGCAGTCTCGGTGCTGGGCACACCTGCGCTGCAAACACATTCTGATAAAAGGTGTGCTAAGGCGCGCTCAGACATGTCCCTGTCTTGTTTACACCCCCTGGGGAGCGCCTCATGTCCAGTGAGATAGAGGCCCAGTCCTGAGCATGGCCTCTCTCTTCACTGCTGCCACCACGGAGGGCCACACAGTCCCCGGGGGCTCGAGAGCACAAGGTCTCCTCTGCAGGCCTAGGAGACAATGAAACATCACTGCCGTGTAAGAGGGAGAAGTTTCCAGATCCGTACAAAAGGAAACGGAAGCAGGCAGATGCGGTCACCTGAAAAAGACGGAATGGCTTCCATGCCAAAAAAACTTGGCTGGAAAGCAAGGGAAAGAGTTACTATTTCCAAAGTGTGGGCTTCACAGAAGAGCTGGTCAGTCCTGGCCAGCAGTGGCCATCCGGATGCTGCAGGAGAGAGGGTCCCTGGAGATGGCCTGCTAATAATGAATTTCCTGCAGTGGAGAGAAACTATTCGAATTCACTAAGTTCTTGGGCCTAACACCCCAGCTGCCCAGATATAGCCAGCCCCATCTCTGGCTCCAGTGGTGTTTGTTACAGAAAGGAATGTCCTAGTGGTGCTGACAGGGAATTTAGCTTGGCGGGCAGTGACAGATTTCTGAGCTCATGTGGCTAAGGACCAGCAAGGCGACTGTTACGATGGGGCACTCAGTGTGAAGAGGGGCTCCCTCTTAGTCTCACAAGCACTCCCCTCAGTCTTGGTCTTGATGTCTGCCTTGCCTCAGCCTAATCTCAGTCCTGATGCGTTCAGCAAAGTAGGAAAAGATCTACACCTGACTGAGACCAACTTCCTGTTCGCATGTCCTTGAGCTGAGTGGCCTTTGAACACAACAGCAGACTGAATGTGAGCACATGGGCGGTGAGCTGTCTTGCACCCCGACAACCCCAGAAAGAGGGAGGGAGAGCCTAGAGATTAGGGGGATGGTGATGCCACCAGAGGGGGGCTAAGTATCTGCGTCCTGAGTGCTCAGGCCATCTGCCCTGTGGTTCCGATCTGCAACCAATCGCATGTAGACACAAGTTGGCTAGTGGGCGGGGCCTTTCTATGTAGATGTGTGTCCACACTCTGGAGCTTGCTGGGCGGGATGTTGGGGTTCTGGGAGCATTAAATGGAGGGAAAGGAATCATCCCAGGCTCACGGCTCTGTCTTGAACCCATCACACCGAGACTGAGCAGACGGAAAGGTCAGCTGTGGAGCTAGAAAGAAGGGGTGGATCTACTCAGCGCTACTGAATTTTTCACTTGAAAATAGTGATTGCTTCACTTCCACTGGAGGGCGGCACAGTGGGCATGGAGCAGGAGGGAGCTGCAGGTAGAGGACAGAGAGAGGTCTCCGGCTTCCCACTCATCTGTCCTGGCCAATATTTTCAAACTCCTTTCAAATCAGTGAGTTAATGTAGCGCGGTGAGATTACATCAAGTTGGTCCCAGCCCAGTACTTGGGATTAATGTATCATGAAAGGAATAAAGGATGTGGCCGAGGCCGGAGAGAACGTCCCCAGCATTCGAAGCACGCTCAGCAAGGGCTTCTGCCCAGTAGGACTCTTCTTGGTCCCCTGGTTCTTCCTTCCTTCCCGTGCGCCCTGCCCTGCTCCACAGAGTGGGGCTCAGGAATTCAGGAAAAACCAGCTATAGGCATGACTTTGAGATCTGCTGCTGACCATCTGTGAAACATGAGACATATTATTAAAATTTTTGCATCTCAGTGTCCCCAGCTATACCTCTGCGTGAGGTGGAAGGTTAAATGAGGACGATATTTGCGAGGTGCCAGACAGCAAATAGATCCCCCCAAAGCCTGCTGCGCCTGATGTAGCTTAGTGTCTTTACTTCACGTGAAGAAGGGTTGGTTCTCATCATATTTAAAAGAAATGAAGGGGGAGGTGATTAGATTAGGAGTTTTCAAAGGAGCTTCCTCCTGGGTTCTTTGGACGACAGTGAATAGGATGATGACAGATAATGCGTCCAGAGCACTTGCCATCTGTGCCGGTGGTTCACGTGAGCTCTGTGAGGTGGGACCCACTGTCATTGCAATTTTACAGATGAGCAGAGGTACCAATGTCACCCAGAGAGCATTCTCCTCTTTACCCTTGTGCATGCTTGCTTGTAAAGCAGCGTCTTTGTCCTTCTCCTGATTAATAAAAATTATCGGGAAAAATTATTGGAATGAAATCCTACAGTATGAAATTAATTATCTTCAAGTGAAAAATCAGGCAGCGTGTGTTCTGTTTACACTGTGGTGCCACCACCACCTCTGTTAACTTCTAGAAGACTTTCATCATTCCACAGCGCACCCACTCACCAGCTAGGTGGTATCTCCCTGTCATAGTCAGGGTTTGGCAGGAAAGCAATACAATATGCAACACATAATTTACAGGATTATTTAATAGTTATCCAAAGAAGTGAATTCAAAAGAGTATAGAAGAGGGGTCGGCAAGATGGCTCAGTGGTCTATAGTGCCTGCTTAGGCAAACTTAGGCAACTGCAGGAACCTCGGTTGTATTCCCAGCACCGCACGCTGGTGCCAGCCCCACCCCCAGGGCAGGCTGAGCCGGCCGTTTAAAAAAAAAAAGTATAGGAGATCTGACCACACACTAAAGACCCACATAATCCAGCTGAGGGCCTGGGTCCCACAGCAATGTCCTACATGAGGCCAGCTGAAGACCTAGAGCCCTTGACAGTGCCTCACACAAGTCCATTTCATGTTCCACAGATCTGCTCTGGGAAGGCCCAAAGGTCAGTGGAGGGAGCTAGAAAGTCTGTGCCAGTGTGAGGAAGGATCTGTGCCAGCAGGCTGAGGGATCGGCCCTACAGTGAGGAAGCAACACCCAAAGTAAAACCAGAGCTCTCCTGAAAAGTAGCGCACCCATCCCCCACAACAGCGGGGTCCCAAGCTCCTCAGACAATGCCAATAGCAGAGTCTATATCAGAAAAGCCAGCATGACAACAGTCTGCTGGAGATTTAACCATGCACCATCTTCCCCTCCAGAGCCAGAAAGTGAAGCTTAAAATGAGGACCAGAGCTCCCCCAAAGGGAACTATGGCCATTCTCAGTGACAACAAGATCATGAGCTCCTTTGATGACGAGAACAGCTCAGTTCATGTCAGGAAAGCCAGCATGACAAGGTCCTCCAGGAAAACCAGCAGCTTCAAGAGAACCAATAGCTCCCTAATAGCACCTCCTCGTCTCATGTTTACGTTGTTGGCAACAACCCTCAGGTGGCCCTCCATGCCCCACACCATGCTGATTCAGTTCAGCTGGGTGTTACAAGTTGCCCACCAGTTGTCAAACCACCACACTCTGCATTGCTCTCTCCCCATCCCCTAGACGTGGCAACCACTGGTCCAAGTCCTCTCTGTGGATTAGCCTCTTTGGGACATTGCCCACATGCGGTGTGTACCTTCTCACTCATTTGTTTTCACTCAGCATGTTCTCCCAGCTTGTACACATCATAGTGGTCTTCATAAAACCATCGTGAATACAAAGCACAACTCTCCTGTCCATTCACTGGCTGATGAACGTTCCAGCTGTTTCTGCCTCTTAGTTACCCTGAGCCTCACTGCTACAAACACGTGCTTTTGTGCACACTGCTTTCTGCCCTATTGGGTTTATACCCAGGAACAGAACTCTGTGTCATGTGGTAATTCCATTTTTAACCGATTTCCACAGAGGTTGAACCTCATTTTATTTCTACTAGTAGTGTCAGAGTTCCACTTTCTGCACACGCTGGCCAACACTTGCCATTTTCTATTTATTCAAACGCAATTCCAATGGGTATGAAGTAGTAACTTGCTGTGGTGTTGATGTGCATTTCCGTAATGACCAGTGTTGAGCATTTTCTCATGGTCTTGTTACCAAATTTTGGTCTAGGAAGAAGAGACCTGGGATGATTTGCTCAGATGCCAAACAGTGGCAGACAAGTGTAGCACTGCAGCCTTCCACACAAGCCACTACTCTCCATTTGTGATTTATCAAGCATAAGCTACGTGGCTCTCTTAAAATAACTTGATCAACAAAATGCAATGGGAAGAATACATGACTTGAGCCATTGTAGCAAGATACAAATCCCCTAGCTGGAACTCAGTTATATAAGAAGCCCCACACAAAGCTAATCTTTGTATCAGGGAGGTAATTTGATTTCCTGCCACTTGGCTAATATAGTCCTGCCATTTACTTTTCAAGTGCCTTTGAATATGTAAACATTGCCTGACTGGTAATTACAGTATATCACTCACAGTTTTCAAAACAGATTCACAAACTATTCCAGTGAACAATGATCTGAAATAAGATCCTACTTTAATTCACGATGGTCAACAACCTTAAAACAGTGATAACACATTTGAGAAGTGCTCCGTGCCTGTTGAGCAGAGACCCCACCAGACTAGCTCCTGCACTGAACGAGAAGAGGCGGAAATGGAGGCATAGAGAAATCAAATCTCTTGCTCAAGGGAGATTTCTAAGAAGTCTAAAAGCCAGGACTAAGACCAGATTGCATAACTTCCAAGTCCACACACTTAGTTTTAGGGACAACATATCAGGAGGAGCATACCACACTTGTTCGGCTGTACTAGTAAATAAATAATAAATGGTCTAAAATGACCCAGATATTCAAACTGCTATTCCTCTTGCCTGATTGAAGAACATTGTCTCTGACTATTTGTGCATGTGCATGCAGGTGCAGGCACGTGTGTGCGGTACTGGGACTGAACCCAAGGACTCTTACATGCCTGTGTTTATTTAAGGTAGTAAGCTGAAGTAATGGTCAGTTTGCCAATAAATTAGAACAGAGATATCATCACTCGAAGTCTTTCTGTATTTGTTTATTGATTAACTTAGCTAATGTGTTGGATAGGTTTATGGTGCACAAGATAATATTTTGATGTTTATGTACATAGTAAAATTATTGCTACAGGTAGTATTAACATCTCTCTTAGTTCCTCTGTGAGTTATGTGGTGCTAAGATCACCTAAAATCAACGCTCTCAGCAGATGTTCAATATACTGTATAATATTAACTTTTAACTTCCTTATTAAATTACTGAATCTTAGAGAGTTTCACCTTCCTCCTTCCCAGAGAAGAACTCCTGGGCCTGGTTCTGAGGGCTTCACGGTGTGTCCTGTCCCTCATGGCACCTTGTGGAGCTGTCTGCTTGCCAGGCACTGGGCTGCTGGGCCACTGGCCAGCACAGTGGAGCCACTACTGTGCCCTGCTCTGTCACATCGGCCCTGGGGGCTGGAGTGGCTGGGAGTCCTGTCGGAAACCCAAACCTCTTCATAGTGTTCATGGATTGAATGAGTGAAACAGAAAACATCCATGCAATGAAACCCAAGTCAGCCTTCAGCAAAGGTAAGGAGAAAGGAATATTTTGATCTAAACAGGCAATATTTTCTTTCTTTCTGTATCTGTCTGTCTAGCTACCCATCTCTCTGTTTCCTAAGTTTGGAGGCAGAAGCTCTGCTAGCGATCGCAGATACCAGCTATGGGAGATTATGGAGATGTTTGTGTCCTCCTGTAACATCTATGTTGTTTTGTAAATGGTGAAATGTATATACATATATGTGTGTATATATATATATACATATACACATAATTCTAATATTATATGATAATTATATTACAACATGATAATTTTATAAAATAACCATTGTGCAAAGCCAGACTGGTTCAACTTCAGTTCCAGCTCAGCTCTCTACCAGCAAGGTGACCTGGGGCAAGGTCAGTAGCTTCTCAGTGTCTCAGTTCTTCATTTATAAGGTGGGAATAATAATAGAGCTACTTAGTGAAGTTTTCTTTTGGAGATCAAATGAGGCTTAAAGATACATAATGAGGCTGGGAACATAGCTTAGCAGCCCAGTGCTTGCCTTGCAAGTGCGAGTCCTGAGTTTGATTCCTGATACCTGCCCCCACCAGAATAAAATGCCTTTAGATTAAGGTTGGTTATATAAATAGTTTCTTTTTTTTTTCTTTCTTTCTTTTTTGCAGGACCAGGGATTGAACTCAGGCCCTTGCACTTGCCAGGAAAGCACTTATTCTACAGAGCTATTTCCCAGTTCCCTAAATGGTTTCTATTTGTATGCGTCCCTAGACATGCACATGAGATTCAACATCTTAAAGAGCTCAAGCCTCCCCCAATGAGCCTCTAAGTTCACCTAATTTTAAAATTCTATTGGGAGAGCAAAGAGACAAATGTTGTTAAGCCCAGTGTGGAGAAGAGTGGCTTGCCTTACCAGACGCATGTCAAGAAAGCATCAGACCAGAGATGAACCTAGCAAAACAGAGATGGCTCAAACAAAACTAACGTGCAAACAAGTCAGATTATATTCATAAGAAAAACCATTATGGGTATAGAAAAGACCAATGACCCCCTAGAAAATAATTTATAACTCATGTCACAGACAAACATCTAACTTTACTAACAACTTTTAAAAATTAATAATATACCAATAACTTGATATGAACAGGCAGAAAAGCATGTACAAATTTTCTTAGGTATCTAAAAATGTTAGATTTCTGTAATAAGTTCAGCTTCATGAACAAAACAGAAATATAAATTAAAGCCACACCAAGCTGGGCATGGTAGTGCATCCCTGTCATCCCAGCACTAGGGAGGCTGAGGCAGGAGGATCATTGTGAGTTTGAGGCCAGCCTGGGGTACAAAGTGAACTCTAGGCCAGTCTGAACTTTGTAGTGTTCAGCAGGCAAAAACCAAACCAAACAGAACGCCCATAAAAGAACAACAACAACAAAAAACCCACCAAGATCCCATTGTTCACCTATCTGGTTGGAAAAACTCTAGAAGTGTGACTGATGCTATTGTCCATGATGTAGGAAATAGAATCTCCCTCAGTGCTGTGAAAAACAAATTTTAACAACCCCTATGGAAGGAACTGAACAATATCTGTCAAAATTATAGCTTCACGTACCTTAGGCATGCATTTCCCTACGTAGGCATGAGTTCTTTAGACAAGTGCATCATGATGAAAGAATAAGGTCACTCAGCACAACATAGCTTATAATAGCAAAAGATGGAAACCACTAATACTCAGCAGCAAGGCTCTGGTTAAATAGACAGTAAGCACATTCTTACAATAAAGTACTATGGAGCTGGAAAAATAATGAGGAAACCCAAGTACAGAACTGATGTGTAATCTTGAGAATACACAGTAAAGGTATATTTTTAATATATGCTTAACATGCCAATATTTGGGTTAAAAAATCAAAATCTGTATATTTTACTTTTAGATGATTACAAAGGTTTTGGAAGGATACCAGGGCAACTGGTGGCTGTGGAAGTGTCAGAAAAGAGACTTCATTCTATTGAGTTTTGAGGTCAATGTAGATGTTATATTTGAAAAGAAAGAAGAATACAACTAAATTTAGTAAGTAGACATCACACTGAAATTAAAATTTTCTACTCAAGAAGATAATATTTAAAAGGTAAGAAGGAAGAATATTGGCAGACTCTGGGTAGCCTACAGGACTCTGGTAAGCTCTGACTTTCCTTTGCCCCCAGCACACAGGAATGGAGCTGCTGCTGGTGCTGGTCCAACCTTTTAGGAACTTTGGTGGACTCTGGACGACCTGCAGGACTCTATGTGGGTGATTACTGGGAGCTTCAGAAACGTCAAAACGCAGGAGCAAAGGATATCTCAATCCTCCAGCCCATTCAGAACAAATCCAGGAGACAAAGAAATTGGAAATCACACACCTGAAACTTCTGAAATGGTAGAAACTAAAGTAAAACGACAAGTCCATCAGGGTGTAGAAGAAATAAGATCAGAAACAATCTCTCAGGTCTGTAAAGAAAGGACAACAATTGTGAAGGAATTACTCAGCACAGGGGCCTGTGGGTTAGCTCAGTTGTTTAAGCGTCTGCTCAGGCAAATGCAGTCAGGTGCAGGGGACTGGGGTTCCATCCCCAGCTCGACAAGTCTCACCTGGTGTGCCCATGAGGCAGCCTGAGATGGCCTAAACAAACAAACAAACAAACAAATCAATAAATAACTCAGCTCAGCTAAAGAAGACATAAATAAAAAATAGAGAAGAAAAAAATAATGGAAACACTGAATGAACAATATAGGAAAGAGTTAGAATGCATGAAACAGATTGAAATATATATTCAGGAAGTGAAGAATTCACTGAAAGCTGGCAAAAACCACTTGAGTGAAACTGAAGATAGACTTTCAGACCTTGAA
Source organism: Capromys pilorides (assembly GCA_004027915.1). NCBI lineage: Eukaryota > Metazoa > Chordata > Mammalia > Rodentia > Capromyidae > Capromys > Capromys pilorides. The sequence continues at coordinate 8,958 of PVKN010041298.1, forward strand.
TGCAGTGGTGCAGCTAATGAACATGAAAGGAGTGATCTCTTAAAACTAACAAGGAGGGACCGGTGAGATGGTGCAGTGGTCTAAAGCGCCTGCTTAGGAAAGCTCAGGCAACTGTAGGGACTGCGGTTCGATCCCTGGCACCACATGCTGTGCCAGCCCCACCACCAGGGCAGGCTGAGCCAGCCATAAAATAAATAAAGAAACAAACAAACAAACAAGCAAACAAATAAATAAATAATTAAATAATTAAAAAAAAAAACCTAACAAGGAACCAGGAAGTAACAATTCAGCAGGCACAAAATGACACATACACAAATATTATAAGAATAATAAGTGCAATGAAGCAGCAGGAGACAGTACAAATGACATAAAAAGACTGTTTGCAGAAGGACTAGAAGAAAATTTTCCAAACATGAGAAAAGAATCTGACATACAGTAAGTGAAGCACACAGAACTCCACACAGCCACAATCACAATAAATCTACACCAAGGCATACAATAATCAAGATTTCAGAAATTTAGCAAAAGAATAGAATGTTGAAAGCTGCTAGAAAAAGAGAAATAGATTGCCTACAAGGGAAAGCCCATCAGAATCACAGTAGATTTCTCAACACAAGCCATCGAATCAAGGAGAGCTTGAAGTGAAGTATTTCAGATCCTGAAAGAGAATAACTTCCAACCCAGATTGATGTACATTGCAAAACTATCAAATTCAATGGTGAAATAAGATCTTCCATGACAAAGAACAAGTGAAGAAACTCATGGCCACCAAACCAACACTATAAAGAGTATTGACTAGATATTCTAGAAAGACACAGAAGTGATCACAGTTTCAAGAACAATGGAAAGGAGCTACCAAACAGAGCTTAATTAAAAAGAAGGAAAAAGTATGGAACCTATGGCAGGAAAATAGCATGATAAAGATAAGCCAGTAAGTATCAGTTATAATCACTATTGTCAACAGCCTTAATTCATCAATCAAAAGAAACAGACTAGCAGAGTGGACTAAGGAATAAAATCCAAGAATATGTTGTATACAAGAAACACATTTAACTCAACAGGAAATTCACAGACTAAAAGTCAAAGGATAGAAAATGATCCTCCATGCCACAGGAAATCAGAAAAAAGCAGGGGTAGCTATTGTGGTTGTTGACAATATGAACTTCAAGCCAAAAATGATTCAAAGCAATAAAGAAGATCACTAAATATTTTTAAGGGAAAACTGAAAGAGAAAGCGATAGCAATTATAAATATATATAATGTAGGAGCACCCCCCCATTCAAGACAAATTTATAGACATGAAAAATCAAATGAGCAATAATACAATAGTAATAGGGACTTCAACATGCCACTGTCACAAAGAAATAGATCAATTGGGCAAAAACTCAGCAAACAAATAACAGAACTAAGCCAAACTTGTGAAGAAATTGACTTGGTAGACCTTGACAGTGTTCCACCCAGCATCAACAGAATACACATTCTTCTCAGCTGCACATGGACCAATCTCCAAAATAGAACATATACTAGCACACTGAGTACTCTTTAAGTAAATGCAAAGGAACTGAAATTATCTCATGCCTACTATCTGACCACAGTGCAATAAAACTGAAAATTATTGA
>PVKN010041299.1:0-10574 GCA_004027915.1 Capromys pilorides
GGAAAGTCAACAGTGCTTGCTGTAAGTGATACAAGTCAGAGTGGTGGTACAGTGAGAACCAAAAGACTTTACATAACTTACATTAGGGCATATGACCAACAACCAGAGTGAGAACTGATAGGGTATTCCTGACTAGTTTCTAAAACAGTTGTGAAAAAATACAACTCTGGCTTTGTCCATCTACAAAATTATCTTTACAACAGCAAGCTGTGGTGCTCTGGCTGATATGAAGGGTTAGTGTTGTGGCCTGGGCTGCTGTTTAACCTTTTTGAGCCTCTCCTTTCTCATATGTCAAATGGGCTAATGATGGTGCCTTTCTCATGAGTTTCTTTGATACGGTAATTACATGAAATGCAATCTCTTGTAGGGACTCCTTACTCAATAAGCACACAATAAATTCTGGATTTTAGATTAGCACTTGATCTTGTGCTTGGCTTAAAATAGTGCTATAGAAAAATAAATGCATAGTTGTGAAAACACTAAGATTTTAAAAGTGTTAAGCTTTTCTTATGGCAGTCTTTAAATGATGACTACTTGTGTGAAATACTTCATAGTTTCAGTATGTAAAATATTGTTTTAATGATCTCCTATTAATTCCCCACATTTCCCACTTGTCCCATAATGCTGTCATGAAAACCAAAGGAGTCAGATTATAAGAATCTATGAAATTAGTGACTTGATTAGATAGAAAATCATTTATTTCTTTATAAAATTTCCACTTGCACCTAAAAGTTTAACTCAATATCTTCAATTTAGGGCCAGAGAGATAGCTCAGTGGACTAAGTGCCTGCTTAGGCCTACACAGGGACTGGGGTTCCATCCCCCAAACCACATGCTGCACAGGTCCTGGCCTTGGGCGTGCTGAGCCAGCCACCAAGACTGGGTGTGGTGCTGCACTCCTGTAGTCCCAGCACTGGGGAGGCTGAAAACAGGAGGATCACTACAAGTCTGAGCTACATAGCGAGACCCTGTAACAATTGTCTGGTGTTCCCAGAAGCACCGCTCTAACATGGAATGTCTTTGTACAGCCTGCCTACATCAGTCTCCAGAGACAAATTCTCTGACCAGTGGTTCTTCCTTAAGGTCATGAAGCCTGGAACTCCACATGTGCCAGCTACAGAAGGAGTTGGAAGAAGTTGGGGTTCTCTGTCAGAGTTCTCCTGCACCTTATGAGGTGGGCAAAGACAAAAGAAAGCAGCTTGACAAGGAAATCAATCATTTTATGTAACAAAATAAAAATTTTTGAGGATTGTTTTTGGCAAACATATAGTAATTCCATTAATAGTTTTATTCTTGAGGTGCTAGTGGTAGAAGTTAGGGCCTTTCTATGTCCTCTAGCGCTTCGTGTGTACTCTAGTACATGGAAACTAGCGCTAAGCCACATCCCTAGCTCACCTCTTTTTTTTTTAACTCTTTATTTTATTATTATTACTATTATTTTTTTTTTTTTTATATTATGGCCAGCTCAGCCTGCCCTGGGGGTGGGGCTGGCACAGCATGTGTTGCCCGGGATTGAGCCCTGGTCTCTGCAGTTGCCTAAACTTGCCTAAGTAGGCACTTTTGACCGATGAGCCATCTCACTAGCCCCCTAGCTCACCTCTTTTTTAAAGGAGGCAAAATGATATCTAGCTACATGTCATAACACAAATGCACTTGCAGAACATTATGCTCAGTGAAATTACATTGGGTCAGTTGGAAGTAAGGTCCCTAAACAGTCAAATTCATAGATATCAAGAGAGCGGTGGATGAAAGGGCTAGGATGCCAGGGATGAGAGAAGATCAGGGAAACATTATCTGATGGGTGCGGAACAGAGGTTTTATTTGTAATTATGCAGTTTGGGGTAGGGATAGTGAAGGTAATTCCACAGTTTTGTGGCTGTACTTATGGCTGGAAGATTGCACACTTAAGAACAGTCAAAATGGTTAATATTGTTTTATACATTAAAAGTCTCTTCCACTGTACCTAGCTTTTCCATCAACAAAATGCCTGGACTCTCTAATTATGACAACTCATCCATATCCTGATCACTTTTTGGGTTGTTCTAACTCCACTGAACCTCCTGAATGCCCTCTCTGTTCTCTTTAAATGAGCAAAGGACTGCCAATCCGTCAAGTGAGATCTCACGAAGAAAGGCCTTTACACACTTCTTCCTTACTTGATTTCATTACAAGCGTACCTACTTGATCCTCTGTGAAAGAGATGTTGTTGGTTCCCCTATTTTATTTTTGGTTCTGTTAAAAAAGTTTGCCTAAATGCACACATGTAATCAGTTGTGCATGGTGGGACCTAATGAGATTTGGATGCTGAGAAAGTCAATGGTTTTGCTGTTGTAATAATGTGTAGTGTTAATAGGTCACAACCTGTCTACCGAGTAATTAACATATTGTAGGAGCACAAGAAAAAGTAATAAGGAAAATTGGTTCCTCTTTTCCTGAACATAGGAAATCTTTCAAAAGAGGAATCCTTATTGAATTTGTCTTTCCTTAAATTAATTCTGCTCTGTGGCCTAGTTCCTTTTATTCTTCAAACTATTATGAACCACATCTGTGGAATTCTGTATCGGCTATTCTGAAACCAGCTGTTGCCAAGAGTCTTTTACTTGAGTTGAAATTAAGAACAGATTTAAGGGTCGTTTACCTGCTGTGAAGTCCTGATGTAGTTACCAAAGACTGCAAATGGTGAGAAAAAGTGACTATCATTGCTTAAACTAAGCTGGCATATTTTCTATAATACTTTTACCTCAGATGGGAATCTATGGTAACTCTAGAGTGTACCATATTATTTGTTAATATAATCTTTGTTGTTGCTCAAAATATGCACAACAAATACAATAATGTAATGTGAAAGCCCTCTCTCCCCCAGTAGAAAACAAGAACATACTGTTAAAAATGCTGATTTCATGAGAAAATTCTCAAGGTTTTCACCATGGGAAAAAATGAGTAAGGCATTCTCTATCAAATAAAATGGGTACACTTGTACAGACTCTAGGTATCTTCAGACTGGAATATGGCAGAGAGATGAACAAATTTTCACAAGTGTTTGAAAGAACATGAAGAGTCCCCTGGTGATTGAGCAATGTAAATTACAGCCAGTTTGACTTTAAATTATCCTGTGCATAAGTAACTACACAAGAGAAGGCTTTTCAGTAAGAAGTTTTCCTAGCATAAACAAGGCAGCATATGGGTGTAGGTCCTCTTAGAGGTGATTCTTCGTGTGTGTGTGTGTGTGTGTGTGTGTGTGTGTATAAGAAATGTATATCACCTATTCCATTACCAGAGTACTCATCACTTTCAATACAGTGAAAATTTAAGAAACAGAACTGAGACAGTTGGAGACCAGGATTAAAAATATTTTATGAATTAACATGAAGGAGGTTGAAGCCACTTCATGGAGGGATCGATAAAATATAATCACAACTTTGCTGCCATCCTCTAACAGGATTACCATTTGTTAAATTTTGAATCAACTCACCCAAATGGATGCAGTACTCTTCCCTTTCTCTATATTCTCTCCGTCTTTCTTTTTTCTCCCTCCAGAGTCTCACCACAAACCATTCTCTGAGTTTAAGCCCCAGGAAAAGATTTCAGGAAAGAACAGCAAGCTAGTGTTTGGGGTACTATTTTTGGAATATAAGTGATTAGCCTGTTTCCACATGTAACATTACCCATTGTCATGTAAAACACACAATACTTTATCAGAGTTATCTGTAATGCCCTCTGAAATTTGTAAATGTGAGTTCAGAAAGCAAAAGATTGCTCCTTGAGTTAGTACACAATGTCATTCTCCTTTCTTATACATAGTTTAGAAAATCCTAATTAATTCACAGATAGAATTAATATAAAGGGGCTGGGAAGATAGCTCAACCACATAAGTGACTGCTTGGCGAGTACAAGGTCCCAAGTTTGATCCTTAGTACTGCAATAAATAAATAAATAAATATTTAAAAAGAATATAAAATATTTACTAATAAGTAATGTATTGAACTACCTAGTCATCACACTTAAATTTGTCAGCATGCTTTGTTAATATATTTGTTTTAGTTTGACTGGGAGTTCATGCTGTAGCTAGTTTCAGACAGAAAAGATGGGGATAAGGAAAGTTTCTTTTTGTTTTTTATTTGCTTTCTACTCTTAGCTATTCACTGGAGTACCTGAGAACTCTTCTTGCTGGACACCCCCAACATAGAATACTATTATCAAATTACTGGAAAGAGCAGAGTTCTAAATGCTGAAGAAAATAATTCATTAGGCAATAGCAAGGGAAAACAAATGTTCTCTTCCCCATCTATTTCATCAATCAGAACTATTGATTGTTTTGTAGTTATAAATATCCAAAGATCAACCACTATACTGTTGATTTTGCTCTGCTTGCAAGTTGTAATTTGCCTAAATGTTTCAAAATAGAGACCCACAACTTGGGAATCCCAAGGGCTTATGTAATGTGTAGAAATACTGTCCTAAAAACAGTTGGAATGTTGACAAAGCTAAATATAATGATAGGAGCAGCATGTGAAGCAAAAGAGTAGTATGGGAGCACTTACTGAATATTTAATTTTCATACTTTTTGGTGTGTAGAATAAGCTAATCACGGTGCATTGACAAACAAAGACCAGTGACTCTGTCTGCAATCAATATAAATACAACTCAACGTGGTGATGAAGCGATGTGGGCCCTCCAGCTCTCCCTGTCTTGGGTTTGCCGTACTGGCACCAGAATTTGACTTTTGTAGTCTATCAAATTATGTTCTCAGATTTTGTGTGCATGGTAGAGAAATGTGGAAGAAAGGAAATCGTTTAAAAGCACAATATTATTGTAGACAGACCAAGCCCTGAGTGAAATCACATGTGGGTGATTTAAGAGAGGACCTCTAAGCATACTTGAAAAAAGGAGGTAAATCATGAAAATTTTACAATTTTATGTGTAGGAGTCTGGAAGTTTTCCTCACTGTTCACTGATCTAACTTGTCAATTTTCCACACATGGAAATTATTAGTGCAACACTAGTCTGAAATTAGAACCAAAAATGCAGATGAATAATATTTATTCCATTTTCTCAGATCTGTTTCAAAACACTACTAAAAGTTGTATATTACAACTTTTAATTTATTTTGGAGTTACATCGGCACATAGATGATGTCTGAGCATGTTATTTATGGAATTAGTTGAATGGGGGTTACATTTTTGGTGACTTTTCATTGTGTATTGTAATGAATTGTGGGCATTTCAATACTCGTCTGTGAATCACACTTAGGCATGCAGGCTGAAATCAGCAACAATTGTCCATGACCCTCAACATGCCTGCTTTGCAAATTACTGCCGATCATTAATCACACGGGGCTTACATTTTATGATTCGTGTATCCTTCCTCATCCTCTTCGTCCCGCTCTGCTCCCCTCCTCCGGTGAAACACACACATAAACACGAAAACATCTCGCTCACACAAGGAATGGCCCCGCGCCCGGTTGCCAGTTCTGCCAGGGCACAAGCACCGCCCTTTGCAGCTCCTTCGGCGCAGGAGTTTCAGTTATCAGTGCCATTAGGTGGTGGTGGTGGGAGCACGCCACACGAGGAGAGCGCTGGGCACAGAGAATGCCCCTGGAAAAGGTAACACCCGGAGCGCGGCGCCGATCGATCTTCAGAGCCACGTTGGGCGCCTGGGCCAGAATTCGTCTCCACTGCAGAGTTATCACACGGAAAAGCAGAACAATATGGCTAAAAGCCTGGTAGGAGCAGATAGTATTGCCCCTCCGCAGGCCACCGCTCCCCCGGCCTACGTCACCGCGGATCGTGGGGCGCGCTCCACTGTGCCTTCCCCTCCCCCCTCGGTTCTAACTCCCTTCTTTCGACCTTACCCCTCCCTGCCAAGCACCAGGAAAGCTTCTGGAGTTAAATTAAGATTTCTATTCCCATACTCAATGTATTGCCACGAGCCGCGACCCGCGGAGAGCAGTGGAGGTGAAGAAATGAAGTTTAGAGAAAGAAAGCAAAATGAGTGGAACTTTCAAGGATACAAGTGAACGCCACCGGTGACAATTGAGTTCAAACTCCACTTTGACCAGTAGTTGTTCAGTCTTTCCAGCGCACTCTGGAAAGGCTCTGGATTCAAGACTTCCGGGATTGGCAGTCCATCCCAACTCCCCAAAGAGCTCCTAGGAAGTTCAGTGAACGCGTGTGCCTCAGGGACCCTCGAGCGGGTCTCCGTGCCCAGGTTCCCGAGCGGGCTGGACCTGCATCCCGAGCACCTCTGCACGTATGGAAGCGTGTGTATGTGCGTGCGCGTATAAACAGTCTCCAGGAGCAGACTCCAGGTAGCAGCCGGACACCTTGGGAAGAAGGGGCGACCCCTAAGCGCCCGACTCGTGATTCAGTGCTAATAGGGGAAGGATTATCCGAGGCTGAGTCATCGCGAGCCTCCAGACTTTCTCTGCAGTGTAGCAGAACTTTGCGCTGATGAGACAATAGTGGAGCGTGTGCGTTTCCTACAGGGCAGACCATTCCCGGGCTGGGGGAAGCCTAGGGCCTGCGCTGGGCCGCGGGAGCCGGGCCCCCTCCTCGTACCGCGCAGCCCTGGGATCAGGGCTGGCTCCCGGGCCCCCACCCGGCGGGCGCGTCCAGGGCGCGCGCGGGCGACGTGGGGAGTGGGCCGGGCGCGTGGCGGGCCCCGCGCGCCCTCGCGCGTCCCCCGCTCCTGGGCGCAGCTGGCGCGGTCGGTGTAGTGCAGCGCTCGGCTCCTCGCCGCGGGCGCTCGCCTTCACCTTCAGATGCGCGGGGCGTGTGCGTCCTCCACCCCGTGTTCGCTGCCACCCCGCCAAGGTAGGGGCCGCGGGGCTGGGGTGCTGAGGGACCCGAGGGCAGGTGGGGGCGAGAGGGCTGGGTGGCCTCGACGTGCCCAGGACCCTGATGTGAGCCGTGGGCGGGGGCGCGCCGCAGAGGGACTCCTCGCGTGCGGGGAGGGCGATTTGGCTTTCCCTGTTGGTAGTTGCCTTGCACTGCAATTCCAGGAGAGGGGAAGAGGCAACTTCGGGCGGCGGGGCGAGCACCCTGGAGGTGGCTTTTTACCGCAGTGGATGGGCGGGGTGGGGGCCGGGGTGGGAGCGCGGAAGAGGCTCTGGCTTTGTACACTTCGTCAAAGGCGTCGCGGGAGGAGGGGAGCTCGGATGCGCTTTCCATCCATTAGGAGACAAAGAGCAAATTGCCTTACTTTAAAGTAAAACGCTCCGGCTAATGAAGGTGGGTGATGGGCTGCGGGGCCCGAAGAGCCGCTTCAATTATTAAGGATTTGGCTGATGGGATCGATGCCTGTGGGCACCGAGAGCTGCCGCCTAGGAGGTGTGTTTGCTTGTGTAGGTGGGGGGATCCTTGCTATTCCCTCCCAGGGTGACTGCCCAAGAGCCGAGAGCTTTAGAGTGACCCCAACATTAAAGAAGTGAGAGCTTTGGGAAGGGAAGTTTGGGATGGGTGGGGGCGGGGCGGGGGCTAGGTTCTCTAAGTAACTCCGAGTTGGGTGGGGATCTGGACGGCAGCGACCCTTCCGAGATGCACCCATCCTTGCTGGGGTCACCGCAGTGTTGGGGTGGGGGCAGTACTGATGACAATATACGTATATGTATTACACACACACACACACACACACACACACACACACGGGTGTATAAAAGAAAAGAATGCAGTAGGGTGTTTGCCGGCTGGGGTGGGGGTTGGAACGGCGCCTCTGCCATTTCCAGGGAGCGCCAACAGACTGAATAGTTACGATCAATATTTAGATTAAACCGCCTCGTCAAGTTTTAAAGAAACTTTGTATGAATAAGTTTAAAACCCAGCTGAGTGGGCTATTTAAACCAGAGGTTTGTGGAGGACGGTTGGTGTGCAGTGACGACCAGGCATTGTGAGCCAAGAAGCCAGTGAATCTCTGCAATTAGGGACCCTAAAGAATAGGGGTTTTACCCGAAAAACGTGGGTCTGTAAGTCAGCCCCATTTATTACCAGCGTTAATAAGCTTCCCGGAGCCGACTGGGATCAGCCCAGGAGCTCTAGGGCTGTGCTTGTATCTTACTCATTCCACTGGCTTACTGATAAAGAGTCACTTGGTCTCCGGGTGTGCAGACATCAACTTGCTCAGCCCTCTTTTTAAATATATTCATTCTGTGCCTTATTTAATCCAGATGCACAAAAAGCCATTTGCTGCCTCATTGTTGGTTTTCGTTTTTTGAAAAGGCGACTGGTGTAACCTGTGGAATTTGAAATGCAAATAAAAGCCTGTGGGAGTTGAGGCAGAACAAATCAGCATTTACAAAGTGAAAAAGATTTAAGGTCTTTGAAATCATTGCAGGGGAAGAAAACTGGAGGGGGAGTGTGATTTTTTTTTCATGGAGTTAATTGTGACGTCAGGTCTTTTTGGAAAAGATGTTATTTTTAAGGTCTCGAAACCCTGGTATGTAAAGTGCTTATAGGAAAAACAGATTACAAGATTAACATCTGTTAACATGGTCGTTTATCTCCTGCCAAAAATAGGTCAGTTCTTTCTTAAGGAAGCATGATTGCTAGCGCATGCTTAAATGATAAAATGAAAATAATGAGTTCAAAAATTAGGGACGAGCGTTTGCTATGATCTGACCTGTGATAAACATTTTTTGATTTCGTAATCAGTGTGAGGTCGAAGTCTCTTTTGAGTGTTGAGAATAACTCTACCCTGCGTCCACCCCTCCCGGATGATCCCCTCCTCCCTGCTTGTGGCTCCCTCACCCGCCTGCTAATTTCCCTTTTCGTCCATTGTGGAAGTATGATATATTTAAATGGGTCTCATTTGACGCGCTCCCTTCCCGTTTCAAGAAGGCAAACTCTCTCCGTGTCGATGACTAACTTTCAAAGCTCTGCTGTTGTTTTATCATTATATGAAACAGCAGAGAGGAGAGAGAAAAAAGAAACTGCTTTCCAAAGTCTCCCTGCCTCCTGGGTGTGAGTGACGGCTCTCCTGGCCAATCCGCAGCGGCTTTCTCCATCCCGGAGGTAATTTGGTGTGTGTATGTGTGTGTGTGTGTATGTGTATATGTGTGTGTGTGTGTACGCGCGTGCGTGTGCTTACGTCCGTGTATCTATACACATAAGTCCCACCAGCCAGCCTAGCTAATCCGCAGGCGCCTGCATTTACACAGATCTGTGATGTGAACGTGGACACGCTTTTATCAAGTCTGTCCAGCTAGATGTGCACGCAGCAGTTTATGTGAAGACCCTGCCCCCTCCGAGTGTCCTGTAGTGAAAAATGGGCATCAGAGGCATTTTCAGATTCAAGTCGAAACCTGCAGAAAGGGAAGAAAAGAGGAGCGTTGTGATTATGCTTCTCAGCAATTCGGGAATCGAAAAGTGCAGCTTCCTACGCCTTAGTCCTACCCAGCAGGCGCGCCCTGGCGCCTTTGGGCTGCAAGCGATGGAGCCCACTGGCCAGGAGTAAAACGTGTAAAGAACGAGGATTGTTGAAACTGATGTTAACTCTAGAAAACCGAAGGCAGCCTGCCAACTTTACACTTAATTCCTCCCTGGAAGTTGATACTCAGTCGGTGGCAAATTCTAGAACGCGAACTGATCACAGCCAGTGGAAGTTTGGTGCCCACCCTACTTAGCGTGGCGCCTCGCCACTGTGGCCCGCACAATGCGCATATTCGTAGGTGGCGTCAAGGGCCACGCCACGCTTTGTAGAACTTCATCTCCATCGACTTCCTGGGAAGGTCGGCGGTAAAGTGGTTAGGGTAGCACGCGTTTTAGGACGCGCGCGGACCAGGTCAGGACCAAATCGCCTGTTTAAACGCTGGCGATACAGTGTCTAGGGGAGCCCCGTGGGTTGCTGTGCCTTCGTCCCCTTTGGGTTGGTGGTGATGCAATGATGTGGTTAAGGATCTACCGGTCCCCTCCCCCTCCGGGGACCCCTGCAGGTGGGCCCTGCAGGACCTTGTGTACACAGGGGTGTGCGGGTGTCAGGTCGCGCCGAGGTCACCTCAAGGGTTCCCAGCACCCCACACCAAATCCACCCCCATCCAGTTCGGTTCGGAGGTAATGTCCGAGTCTCACCTCTCCACCCACGCGGGCATTTTCCGCCATCCCCCGGCCGGGGTGACAGCTGATTGTCCCTCCCCGCAGCGTGGGGAGTGGGGTGCAGCGCCTCGAGTCCTTCCTCACCCAGGCTAGCGTCCCGGGCGGGTGGGCGCGGCGGGGGGGGGGGGTCCAGCGGGGGCGGCTCGCGCTGGGGGCGGGGCACCTACCTGCCCGCCCCGGGGCGGGGGCGCGGCCGCTTGTTGCTGGGCTTCCAGGGGGCGGGGCGGAGAGGGAGGGCCGGCCCCCGCCCCCATCTTTCGGCGCCGGCCCCCCGCCCCCGTCATGTGGAGCGGACGTCACACGCCTGCACTGTAACCCAAGAAGTGAAAGAGACTGGGACCCACAGCCCAACTTCGTACCGTAACAAAGAGGGGGTCGGTGCGGGCCTGGGGCGCGGGCGGGCGGGGGAGGGGCCGCTGCGCTCGGGCTGAGGCCGAGCTGCCTGGCGGGGGCGGGCGGGAGAGGGAGGGAGACCCGCAGGGGGAGGGG
>PVKN010041300.1:0-10576 GCA_004027915.1 Capromys pilorides
GCTGAAAAATCTGAGGTGAAGAATAATCTACAAAGTGACATATATGTTCTTGTGACACATTGAATTCATAAAAAGATGAAATCATATAATAACTGAAGATCCTAGGAAGTTATTAGGACAATGGATAAGTATCAGTGAAATGTGTTTTTTAACTCTTGAATTTTAAATTACTTCAGAACACTACTAGCTTAAATATTTCATCTCTTAAAAAATTAAAATCTAAAAGAAAAAGTTGCCACAGTATCTCTCTCCAGGACCTATTTATTTCTCATGATATTATATTCACCTGAATGACAGGAACATACTATTTTTTTCTTAATAATCTCACTCATAGAAAGCAAAAACGCTAAGGTTTGTTTAGCTGTATAGCCCATTGTGTGTGCGTGTGTGTGTGTGTGTGTGTGTGTGTGTGTGTGTGTGTGTGCGTAAGAGTGTTTTATTGGGAGTTGAACTCAGAGGTTTTGCACAGAGCAAGGATCCTAGAATTTCATAAAATTTCTATTTTCAGATGAGATCTTGCAATATTGCTAAGTGGCCTAGACTGGGCTAGAATTCCTGCTTCATTCTCCGAGAATACTGAAATTATAGAAATACTCTACCACTCCTGCTTCCCATGTTTTCTTTATATTTTTTTCACTCTCACACTCATAGTGCTTGTTTAAAACTTCATGTACTGAGTTCCAGGATATTGAGAATTAGATGCTTCTCTTCTGCCGAGTCATGGCAATTTCACCTGCCCACATCCTCCTGAACCAGGGTTCCAAGCATACAGCAGACCTTCTGAGTTTATATCTTGTGTATTTCTGAAAAAATTATTGAATCCTTTTAAACTCCACTCTCCACATATGAATTAAGCGAAATGATGCTTGTTGAACATTAGTGGACATAGCTACTCACAAAAAAATAAACTTCCATAACTACATTTTACAAATATCTACTTTAGGCTTTACACCATGTAGACAAAGGTTTTGTTCTCCTCTGCCTCCTCCTCCTCCTTCTCCTCCTCCTCCTCTTTCCTCTTCCTCTTCCTCCTCTTTCCTCTTCCTCTTCCTCCTCTTCCTCTTCCTCTTCCTCTTCCTCTTCCTCTTCCTCTTCCTCTTCCTCTTCTTCTTCTTCTTCTTCTTCTTCTTCTTCTTCTTCTTCTTCTTCTTCTTCTTCTTCTTCTTCTCTTTCTTCTCACTGCTTCTTCTGTAGCAGTCAGGACAGGTTCAACATGTAATAACAAAATCCCCTCCAAAGTTTTGGACTGGTAGAACAAACCAAAATCATCAAGAGCCTGACAGGGTCTTTGCTCCATTGCAAGATCTGGTCAGATATTCAAGTGGAAGTAATGTTTAACACCTTGTCCTTGGGAATTATGTTAGTCAGTTTTGACTCCCATAAGGAAATTCTTGAAGTGAGTCATTTGCAGAGAGAAAAAGTTTACTTTGGCCCATGGTTCTGGAGGTCTAGCCCAAGTGTGAATGGCCCGACTACTTTGAAACCCTGCTGAGGGTGGTACACTGTGGAGGCAGTGCCTAGTGGAGCACACTGCTTAACCACATGGGTCAAGAAGCAAAGCAGGACAGAAAGAGGCTAGGATCTCATATTGCTCTTTGAGGTGTCATAATCTACAGATCTCTCTCTAGGGCATACCTTGTAAGGATCCATAGCCTTTCCTTGTAGTGCCACTCTAGAGAACAAATTCATCCAGGCCATAGAAGGAATACAATGCTCCTCAGTTGAGGTAGCAGGGAGCAGAACTTCTGGAAAATCTCATGTAAGCCTTCATTGCCTCTATTAGAGGTGATATGTATCATCTTCACTGTATTACCTTGACCCTACTAAGTACACAGACTCACCTAGCAGCCAGAAGCTGAGAGAGTCTCCTCATGTCCTAGGGAGGAGACCTGACAGAAGAAATTCCCATTGAAATCCTGGCATTACATATGCACTGCCTTCTTGATTTTGCTTGAATGATTTTGTCTTGTTTCAGTGTAGAGTGTGTGTGTGTGTGTGTTGTTAAATACTACTACAAATGTTTTCCATGGTCTCCTCAGAGTTTTAGCTGAAAAATTCAATTTATGCACCCTCCAGCCATTTATGCTTTATACTATTATATTATTTAAAGACATTTCCAGAATTTACATCTGTTATGTTTTGTTAGACACAAGCAATTTATGCCTAGAGAATTTAGCTGTCATCTAGAACTATTCTATCAAAAGTCCATCCCCAAATTATTTAGAGTTCATGGTCATGGTTTACATTCTTTATGGAAGTACATACTCTGTGAATGCAAAAACTTAATGGAAAAAGATTATTCTTCATGCAGCACTGGTGATAATGCACACTTTCTTAAAACCATTAATACTAAATATTTGTGTAATTGTCAGATTCCAAGCTGCTTTAATTATGGCTAGGTATCATGAGAAACAAACAGACTTAAAGCCCTCAAAGGGGGTTGATTATAACACAAGCATTCAATGCCAACAATAATGAGAGAACCTCACAAGTATATGATGTTGAAAATAGAAGCAATGTGCTCTGTTTGCAAAGGGATTAAAAACATCAAATACTTAATCTTTTTATTTTTTATTTCCTAAAGCATTGGTCTGTAAGCATGATGACTCACAGCCTGTCTTATTAGTTTTGCTTCCATGTGGTCAAAAACACAAGAGCCTCGTTTCTCAGAATATTTTAAAATTTTAGTTTCAAATCCTACTATGAAATAGATGCAGTGCAAACAGATGAAAACAAAGGGCTTATTGTTGTGATTTTGTAAAAAGTGTTTTCTTTTGAGCAGAAGGTTTCAATTCTGAACTTGATTTAAATTGAGCACTTAGGAGGTAATAGTCATTCCAAGGCATCAAGTGTGGAGAGCTGGAAGTGGTACCTTCTTTCCAGTGCTCATGACTGCTGCCCTCTTCCACAAAGTGGGGACATGTATGAACAAACAGTCCTTCTGGAGCCCATTAAGGAAGTCATTGAAACATCCATCCCCTCTTAACTTTTCCTTCCCCTCATACCCACAAATATAGTCCACTTGCATGGCATTTTGATTCTACTTCCAAAGCTCCCTTTGGGTTGCCTCTGTTCTCACTGCCATCTTGTTCAAAAAATGCCCATGTAGCATCTTGACAATGTATATTCAGCCTCCCACAATCAACCTCATGCTGGTGTAGCATCACTCTAGAGTCTGAGAAATGGCATAAAAATGCAAATCTAATGAGCACCCTCTCACTTTCTTTTGTGGGGTTGACTTCAATGGCCAGTGAGGCTCACAGGCCAGATGGAGTCAGATGTCCTTAGTAGGATCTTGATGACTTGTCCATCTCAACCATAGTCTTCTCTCATATGTATGGCCCTTCTAGCTGTGTCCTATGAAGTATCTGGTGGGGGCAAAGAAAAATGAAAAGAAGTATCGAAGCAATACCAAAGAGTTGTTTGGATAAAGACTCCATGAGCTGGTGGACCACACACAGTAAAACCCAAACATTAATACAACTATTCTCTCTTAGTTGACATGGGTTGCTGCAGAATTTACCTTAACTTTAATATGATTTGACTAGAAAGTTTATACTTTAGAAATTCTCTGTTTGGAAGCAGGGCATTTCTGCAGAGTGACCTTAGTGAGAGAAGGGGGAAATTATAGCCAGGTTCCTGTGTATGCAGTGTTACTATAAATTCATGACCTGATTTCATAAATCTTCCTCTTTGAAAGAGCAACAGTTTTTAGTTTGTGACTGATGCTTCCAAAGTTTGTTTGTTTGTTCTAAATGTCTGCTAGTTCAGACAGGCTCATAGGATCTCTGAATTATGAATTGTTCAGTTACTAACCATTCATTCATACCTGTTCTCTTCAGGCTGTCACCATGAGGGAGGATAAGTCCAAAATTTTTATTTGGGTTTGGTGTAAGTTGGATGATTTATTGGTTAGAAGTACAGATGATGGCCCCAAATCTGCATTTTGGCATGGCAAGCACACCATTTCTGGCATAGATTTGGGTTTGTTTAGGAGGAACCTTTAGAGAAAACCAAAGATTTCAGGAAGGCGAAGGGCAGAGCAATTCCTACAATTGATACATTAAGGCAAAACTGCTAAACATTTTCCCTTCTATGCAACAGAAGGAGAACCTGTCCGAGCTTGTGTTGTGTGTTTGCAGGTTTACTCATCTCACGTCTGTGGATATCAGCAACTCCATGGGGGAACCAAATTTGCATGCGAATTTTCTTAGCACCTGCTACCATGTTTATATTTAGTGATATCTCAACAAATATTTGATGGTGAAATACTGGTTACTTTTAAATGTATGGACTCACAATTGCAATTGGCTATTGTCCATGCAGGGGTTGGGTGTGTGATCACTGAAGAGATTCTGGAAAGGCAGTTTAGGCAATAATATTCTTCTTGGTTATCTCATTTCTTCCATCCAGTTTTAGGTTTGGAGCTTTGTTGCAAAAGTCATAAGGATCTGCCTCAACAATTCTGTGGGGATTATAAACAATTAGGTGCACAGATGTGGAAATGGAGTGCCTGAGAGAGCGAGCCCCATACCCAGTCTTAAAGCTTATTGGCATCCAGGCTGGGACTGAGAACCCCACATTTAATAGTTCTTTCCCTAGTGCTCTTTGTATTTTATGGCTATTGCATGCACTATGGCTTTTTACTAGGCATAGCTAAAAATATAAAAATATAGCTTCAACTTAGTTTATATTTTTAAAGTTATGCCAATTAAAACTCAGACCACATAGCAAAGTGTCCAGAGTCATAGTATCTGTTTATTACACAGTTATTATATGTAAATTCAAAGGATAGGATGTTGTTCATGCTAATGCTCTAAGAAAAAAACCAATTATGTTCTGTTTGCCTCTAAATTTTAGGAATAGGAAAAGAAATCTATCTGGAGGAAATGCCTGTGCTTTACAAAATAATTTTGTTATTCATAATGGAAGGATGATGTGTTTTTAATATATTTGGAAATTCATCTCTAAGATTTATATCTTTACTTATTTGTAAAACAAAACCTTTCACTATATGGTTTACAAGGGATTTGACCTTCAAAAAATGGACACTCATTTTTTAATTGAAAGTAGGTAGATGTGGGCGCCTGTCCTCTAAAAAGTCTCTAGTTTTGGTTCATAAACTATATTGATTGAGTTCAAATACAAAGCAAATTTAGAATGGAAGATTGTTCTTTCAATTCATTGATCAGATTTTATTGGAAGGTAGAAATAATGTGACATTATTTGATATATTGATCCTGTAATATGAATCCTTTGACCTTTAAAAACATTCTCTGCATATACTTATGCTTTTTGGAAACACCTTTCACTCTTAGGTGAATCTTATTTTCAGTGCTTTGTGTCTGTTTTTGCTGCTCTATTTAGAATTCTAAGTTTTGACCTCCCCGCAGGTAATCTACTGCTGTTTCTCTCAGAGAACCACAAAAAGGGAACACTAGTTTATACTCTTTCTTTTTTTGGGTTTAGTGATTTCTGTGTTCACCTTTTAGAAGATTTGAATAATTGTGCTGGGCTCAATTTTCATTATTTTTTTTAAAAAGAACAACATTTAAAAGTTGATAAAAGCCTAACTAGCACTCAACAGAATGAGTTTTGCTAATTAAAAGGCTCTCATTCTTACTCAGTGTTAACACCTGTCGAATCCTGAACAAATATCTCAGTGTTAATTCAGGTGGCAACATATCTGTTGATCTCAGAACTATTTCAGGAGACAAAAGGAAGAAGGGAAGAATTAATTATTACTTACTGAGTATGAATTAATAATTACTTCAATTTCCATGAGTTTCAAATGAGAATTATTTAAAAGTCAAATTGTCCAGAAGAGTCCCAGTGTTTTGGGGCAATGGAAGGAGCACACAAGAAGATGTTTATTTTCAACCTCAGTCATTTCTACTCATATTTAAGCTTTGGAGTATTAACTGATTTAACTGCTAACCTTTGGGCTTTCCAGGAGATAATACTTAGAGAAAT
Organism: Capromys pilorides; assembly: GCA_004027915.1. NCBI lineage: Eukaryota > Metazoa > Chordata > Mammalia > Rodentia > Capromyidae > Capromys > Capromys pilorides. The sequence goes on from PVKN010041300.1 coordinate 5,974, forward strand.
GTTTTCAGTGGCATGTGAGCCCTGATAACAATTTTTGCTAGTCCCTGAAGCCTGCATGAACATTTTATAAGCTGTATATGTATTTGTTATTCACTTATAGCTTTCTTGATTTTATAAAGCATTTACATAAGAATTGTAATGGAGAAATATGCCCCATATATTTTAAGCTTAAAACTTGTTGAAGAAATAAATCTAAGCCTACTCTTAGGTTGACCCATCTAATGCTATGAAAATAATTATTAGATGTAACTGTGGTGATTGTTTTTAAAATACATCTGGAAGTAGTTTGTATGCCTACTTTAAATATGGATTTCATTCAGATGCTCCTATCCTAATGTGGGCTGAACTTAGTGACTTGACTCTAGTATGCATTTTCATATTAGGTAGTGGCTGGGAAGTCTGGGACTGAGTTAGAAAGAAAAGAACAGCTTTTACCTAGGTCATAGGGATGCTCACCTTGTGGGCTCTGAGCCAACACGCTACCAGGTGCACTATTCTGGGGACAGTAGTGAAGAGAGACCATGAACCATGCATCTGGAAGGAGACTCTTGAGGACCCAACTGAAACTTTAGAATAAATTGGTGGGAACTGTCATAATTATTCATGTAAGTATAGTATAAACTAAGATTATGATATTTTTAATAAAACTAATCTAATTGACTATTGTCATCAAATTCTATTCTCTAAGGGAAGTCTAGCATGTGTTATACTGCTTAATTCATTCTAAATTAAAAACAAAATCATATTCCCCAAAGATAAAAATATTTATAGCACAGGGGAAGACTGTTCTACTTCCTGAGCTGTGTGGGATTTCACTTACACTGATTTCCCACCTCTTGGGAAAAGAGCCATGCAGCGCTGGCAGCAGCCAAGCTTCTTCATCCAAACTCCCTGTCACCAGGGGTGTACCTTTTCTACTTTAAGAAAAGAGAGCTGCCAGATCCTCTAGTGTCCTGGGTTTGTGCCCAGGAGCAAGTTTTTTGTTTTGTTTGTTTGTTTGTTTTTTCGGAACCAGGGATTTTTGAACTCAAGACCTTACACTTGCCGGAAATGCACTTGTGCTGCTGAGCTATCTCCCTGGCCCCAATGTGCTCTTAATGAGTCTTAAAAATATAAATTTGAAAATGTACCTGAATATATTATTGAAGAAAATATTTCATACTGAAATAATTAAAATATCAATTTTAATTCTTTTGCATATATGTGTGGTAATGGGGATAAAACTCAGGGCCTTGTGTATGGTAAGCAAGCCCTCTACCATTGAGCTATATCTTCAGCCCTCTCAATTTTAAATATAAGGGTTAATACTTTTGTTCCAGAGCATTCATTTCATCAACATGATGGCAGGGTCTGTAGACAGCTGGTGGAATTTGCTGAGTACTTGCTGTGGGCTACAAGGCTGCTTTAGCATTAGTGATCCACTGAAGTGCCAGGGTAGAACTCAGGGACAGTCACCTCCATGCCTGAGGTTCTCTGTCCAGTGCAGGTGTGTAAGGGTTTCCATACAGAAGCATCATGCTGTCCCACCACCATCGTTCTGGACAAATGTTTGTAATTCTAAGGCAGAAGGATTGTGTTGTGGTGCTTATAATTTTTGGTTATAATATCCTTAAGTCAAATACTGTTAAGTTTTGATGTAGCATGATAGGTGACCAATAACTGAAAGAATATTGTCTTCACTAAACCAAAGAAAAATGTTCTATGAAATTTGTGGGACATTTTGTTATGAAAACTTTTCACTGTAAGGAATGAACGAATCTTGTGTGTTTCACCAAGAACATCCACATTGTTCCAGGCAGTGAGGCCCTGAGTGGCACAAATGTAAAAATGCTTTCAACTCAGAGCTGCATAATTTAGTGTGATGGTAAGTTATGTCCACGGCAATTAAAATCAGGTTTAGAGAAATCCTTTGAGCATTTCTACTAATAATACTTTGTGTCTACCGATAATATTTGTTAGTCTGTATTATATTGCATGGTGAGGGACTTCACATTTTGTTGTTTCTTTGGACCCTTAAGAAAGCCTACTTGAACTTTATTATTACATCCATTTTAGAGATGATGTTGCTGAGGATGTGAGAAGCAAAATGCTTTGCTAACTTTCACAGAAGCATATGAAAGGTCTGACACTGAAATGCTGGCTCCTGGACCCCAGAACTCTGCAGTGGCTGCACTTTGAGTGGGTGGAGAATAATTTTCTTCTCCCAGCAGCAGAGACAGTGAAGGGATGAAGAGGCACTGATTGCAACTCGAATGCAGCACACGCAGGTTGGCTTTCCTCCAGGTAATGTTCAGTCTCTCTTTTAGAGGGAGTAGGAGAAATTTAACCAGACCCTTGCTTGAAAATACAGATGAAGTACAGAGGCATTTCTTGTAATCCCGATTTAGCTGCAGCCTCAAGCTGTTCCTAACTTGGGAACACTGACTCACACTGACAGTGATGAACACATTTTGGCTGACACTTTCCCCAAAATTGAATTTATTTACCTCATTAATATTTTTCTTTAGGCAAAATCTATTTGTAGTGCCCTTTCTGTTTATAAAGTGGAAACGTTTTCTTTCCTGAATCAGATGACCCTCCATCAGAGGCAACTGAGAAGTGAGGAAAGGGGTGGCTTTGCTGTCCCATGAGCAGGGTATAATAAATACTGTTTTGGATTTTTTGAAAGTGTTGATTTGAACTGAAGTTGGCTATATTCCGAAAGCTGGCTTTCTGTTGTGCGTGCCATAAGCCTGAACATGGCTTCTAACGGAGAGGATGTGACTACCCTGACACGCTGGGTTCATTACCACTGACAAACCTCAGCATGTGAGATTAAAGCTGCAAGCCAGCTCTGAATTTTGAGATTCCAGTACATGTCTGTTTCATTCTATGAGGCTCCTCTCATGGGCCAGCATACTCTGAAGTTTGTAAATAAACCATATTTGTGATATAGACTTTTGCTCAAGGAGATTCAAATGTCACAAAGATTCAGAGATGAATCACTCACACATACACACACGCACACACATGCACGCATGCACATACGCACACACATATGCACACACACACCCCTTAATTATTTTAATGTCCTCTTTCCCTTTCTGTCCTTTTTCCTCCCTTCTCCAAATCCCCTTCCTATTTTCACAAAATCTACTTCTTTGTTTCTTATCATAGTCTCTTTTATTTTGTTCTTGAAATTTTTTTGGATTTCTCATAAAAGAAAAATTATAAGGGCCGGCGGTATAGCTCAGTGGATTAAGCGCTTTCTTTAGGAGAGCGTAGTGGTCAGGGTTCAGTTTCTGACCCCGCCTGCCATGCCAGCCTGCTCTTGAGTGCGCCGAGCTGGCAATGGAGTTTGAGCATGGTAGCGTGCACCTGTAATTCCAGCACTTGGGAGGCAGGAAACAGGTGAATCACTAATTGCATAGTGAGAACCTGTACAAATAAAAAAAGACCCCCCCCAAAAAAAAGAAAAAAAGAAAAATTATATATTTAGCCCTCTGTGTCTGATTTATTTCGTGTATGTATATGGTTTCAAGATCCATTCATTTTCCTAAAACTGACTGCAGTGTTTCTTCGGTGTGGCTGAGTAGCTCTCATTGTGCATAAACACCACATTTTCTTTATTTCTTCATCTGTTGATTGACAGGTCAATTCCAGGATTTGGCTATGCTGGCTACTGTGCTGCTATAAACAAGGTAAGTGTGTTTGTATCTTCATAGTATAATGTTGGTAGCCATTTTTCTGGAGTGAGATGAAATCTGTGTTTTCTGGTTTGCATTGCACTAATGATCAAAGACACTGAACATATTTTCCTGTCAGTATTGACATTTGTACTTCTTTTGAGGAGTGTGTCTTCATTTCAATTGCCCCTTTTCTGACTGGATCTATTATTTTTGAATGTTGAAATGTTTGAGTTCTTTGTATGTTCTGGGTGTTAAATTTCTGTCTGAAGTATAACTGGCAAGATTTCCCCTAATTCTATATATTTCTTCACTGCCTTGGCTGTTTTCTCTGCAGTTGCAGAAGCATTTTTATTTTATATAATCCTATTTTTGATTCTTGGTATTGTTTCTTACACATTTGGCACTCTGTTCAGAAATTCCTTGCCTAGACCTGTATCTTTAAGGGTTTTATCTATTCTATCCTTTAGCAGAGACAGTGTTTCTGTTTTTATATCTATGACTTTGATTCGTTTTTATTTTATTGCAGTAGAGGGTGACAGATCATAGTCTAAACTGAATATTTTACATAGGTATAATCAGCTTTCCCACCACATTTGTTAAGGAGGCTGTCTTTCCTCCAGTATATATTTTTGGATGCTTTTCTATAAATCAGATGCTCAAAGGTACACAGAGTTGATACTGTGCTATCAATGTGGGTTCCACATGAGTTTTAAGAGTGTTTGTTTCTAGTTTTATGCAGGCTATTTTTGGTATTTTGATCAAAATTGCAATAAAACTATATATTATTGTTGGTACTATGTCTATTTTGACAATATTACTTCTGCCTCTACAGATCAGGGAATATTTCTATTTTACAAAGTCCTCTTTATTCTCCTTTTATCAGAGTTTGTAGTTTTTATTATATAGGTCTTTTACTTACTTGACTAGGTTAATGT